>JANVCK010236629.1:0-17427 GCA_026546655.1 Epizoanthus illoricatus | reverse complement strand
TTAGTCCTCCGTTAAGGGAAAGGAGAAGGTCGGTTACTCAAAGCAGATCTCACAGTCACGAAGCCATGCTCGTCGAAAGAAATCGCTCGTAAATTCCACAGAATACCTTCCAGGTACAAACTTTCGCCGTAAGTATAAACGGCCAGATGTTTTATCTGTCCATAGAAACGAAATCCTATGCAATACAATTTACGACCTTGGAAAAATCTCCGGTTCGATGAAGAAAGGGTGCCGTCCAATAGCACAGGGGAAGAAGTAGATGGCATTGTAGATGGCGGGGTCAGTAAGTGGATGGGTGACCGAGACTAGAAAATCTGAGATCAACTATAGCTTGGTCTCAGAGGAGAGGTACGGCAGTGGAGTCTATCTATTCAAGCTGCAGAGATTCAGCAGTTTATGAGCTAAAGCAACTGCTTATTAGCGCCTTTTATTGGTTTTCTCTGTTTTTGATTTTTTTAAAAAGTTTTGAGCCGAAAATCGAGTTGAATTATGGTAATAATTGTAGAGCGGATTTCTTGTGAGTGTCGAACAAGGATATTGTGTAGAATACGCCCCCCAAAGTATATTTTGAGACTTTATAAAGCAAATATAACGCGCTTTCTGATTGGCTGGGGTGACGTTTCTAATTCCCGATAGAGGCACTCAGTGCCTTTAAATATCGCTTCGGTATGTTTTCGAAATGGCGAAAGAGCAAGGTCATTTCTAAATGTTCCCGTGGAATTTGACTTTTTGAAAAACTCGGAGCTTGAACAAATACTCAAGCAAAGTGAAGTTCAAGCTGGGACCCAACTACTGAAACAACGTCGTGGAACTATACAATATAAAGCAAGACATGACTGATGTATAAATCATTAAACTGATGCGTCGACCATTTTACATTGATAAGCTGTTTACTTTCCGCCGTCCGCATTGCTGCTCAACAGTTTCTGTAAATTGCAAATTATCTATAGTTTCTCAAAATTAGGTCAATAAACCGACTGGTATGATATTACAAAATGAAAGTCTTTATCTTCCTTAAAGTAAAACCTTGATTATATATTTTTTAACAGAATCAAATATTTAGTCTTCTGGCGTTCTGCACAACAAACCGCCGGCCGGGTTAAGGACATGTTGAAAGTCTGCTCGACAAGGGAACTCAACATAATATAAAACGCTCGTTATCGCAATAAAATTACATGTTACAAGAGGAACAACCTACCTCACAACTGAAGATTGAAAATTAATGATCTTCTCTTCAAGTACAACAATCGTATACCAGTTGGACGGCCGGCCGTCATTTCAAGTGAATGTTCGATTTCTGCAGTGAGTTTAGCCTCTGGTACCCAGGGTAATGCAGCGTTGCCGTTCGGAAGTTTTAAAAAAGGGTCAGGTAACCCAACTAAAACAGCAGTTTCGGCAGCTTCAGAGTCCTCTCCAACCAACAGTAACGTCTGTTTTAGCTGGCAATAAAATAAACAGCCCAACATTGATCATTCGTGGCTGGAATTGTGCAGGAATCAGATCGTTCGTGATTCAATTTCACTTCAATTCACCATCGATTCCAACGGCGCCAAGGGCCTTGCAAGAAACCCGAGTCAATGAACTTGCACGAAAAATTGCACTCCATTATTAAATCTTTGTAAAATCTCAAAGCTCTCTATCAGTTCTTGACATTCACTAATTTGTGGTGAAGCTGTTTCTTGAAGTTTTAGCAGTTCTGCTGATATTAAAATTATTATTTCGACAAGAAATGAAATTCCTGACTTTGTTCTGGTTTGTGCATAAACCAATGAAATTTCAGCGGTAACTGGTTGGGAGAAAACAGATTTTGATAAAAAAGAGACTTGCACTTTTGTTCGTCTGTTTACATATTCTTGTTTTGTTTGTTGTTCGTCTTATTTTATAAAAGAAATAAAAAACTCGCCCACTTGCTATGTTGAATTATAGAAGCACTTGGGAATTTGTATGTGCACTCAAGAAGTGTGTACTTACAAATTCCCGCGTGCTACGCGTGCTTCTGCAAGTCAACATAGCATGGCACGCGGTCTCGTTTTCTAATTGGTAATTACCGGGAAAAGACTGGGGACCATAGTTTCCCATAAGCCTTTGGTGTCACACGAAATCCAAGATGGCGGCGGTAAGTGGAAGGTTTTAAGCACGTTGCGAGCATCTTTGACAACTTCATCACGTTTACTCTTCTCTTTAATTACTTAGACAGAAAGGAAGAAAAAAGAAAGTATTTTCGATTTGTCCAAGTTCATCGACAAGCCAGTTCGGGTGAAATTTCAAGGTGGGAGAGAAGGTGAGATATTAAACTCATTAAGATATTTCAATTTGCAGATACTTATTTGAAGTTCAGTCAGTTGAACCGTGAGTTGATACACTGAGCCGAGGCTGATACACTTGTAGATTAGATTAAATTCTTCCCAAATAGCAGTAAGTATCCGGCATTACTTCAACGCATTTAGTAATACAATAAGACCTTTACTAAGCGTACTATTAGAGGAGAATCGAAAAAGCTGATCCCCGGTCCATGGACCACCCCAGAGGACAGGTCCATCGACTACCCCTAAGGACTACCCCTAGAAACCACCCTAGAAATACATTTTACAATTTGTTCGAGTGGTCAGACCACGGACTGTCACTGTTAGGACTTGAAACCTACTACCTGTGTGCTGTCTGACATTGTTCCATTGCATTTTGCAAATTTAGCAGAACGTTAAACATTACTTCATCTTTGGTTTTTGCTGTAGAAAATGAATTGAAGAAGCACAGATTTAAAAAACGAACAATAATTATTTCAATAATCACAATTCATTTGGAGATACTCTGCCATTTTGTTTGGCCCATTCTCCCATGTACCCATGATGCCTGGGGCAAGTGTGGAACATAGACCCATGGGAGAATAGGCCAAACAAAATGACAGAGTATCTCCAGATGAATTGTGAGTATCGAAAGAATTCTCATTCATTTTTGCAATATTTGCTTCTTCGATTCATTTACTACAGCAAAAACAAAAGATGATGTAATGTTTAACATTCTGCCAATTTGCAAAATGCAAGGGAACAACGTCAGCAAGCACACTGGTAGGTTTGAAGTCCTAGCAATAACTGTCCATGGTATGACCGCTCAAACAAATTTAAAAATAATTATTATTTTGTTAGCTTGCTAAAGAAACATTTTGTGTATTTCTAGGGTAGGCTGTAGGGGTGGTCCATAGGGGTAGTCCGTGGACCTGTCTGTGAGGTGGTCCATGGGCCGGGGGTCTTCTTTTTCAACTCTCCTGTACTAATACTAGTTATGAGAATTTGGTAATTCATCAATGTACTCCCATATTATTAACAATATTATTAATATACAATGAGAAGTTGAGAAGGTCAGATCACGTCCTCTCAAGGAACTCCTTAAATTGGGGTAGGGGATAGGGGATGCTGTCTGTTTTGTCTTTCACTATCATTTTGTTTTCTTTTTTGACAACTTTATTGGACAACATCAAATTAAAATATGCAAAAGGGACAAAGTGCGAACAGAACATGCGATCCCATGTGCGGCACAGCCCTGCAATAAAAGAAAGCAAAAAAAATATTACAATAAACATGGGAAAAAGGGAAGTGCAGGAACAGTCAGGGGATAATGTCCAGGAACAGGTGAAGTTAACATCGAATGTGCAGATGAGGATGTAAGGACACGTGAAGTGTCACGACGTTTTCCCCAGGATGTAAAGAGATGGTAAAAAATGGGAGAGACCTGTCTATCTAGGTGAAGATAGTACCATCCTCTGACAGCTGTGTCTGGTGACAAATGTGGATACTTATCTGGGGTATGTGTTTTGACCTGCTCAGACTCTAATACAATTAATTTATTCCATCATTTCAGCCACTGGTGTTTTGAAGGGATTTGATCCTCTGCTGAATCTTGTGCTGGATGGAACTACAGAATATCTCAGAGGTAATGATACAAGAATTTGTCACATGATTAACTACACAATATTGGTACAATGAATATGCATTTATAACACAGGAACTAGAATTTCCCTGTCAGAACTTTAGGGTAACACTCATCAAGAGCTTTCATTTGAATGGCCACACTTTGTGTTTTATCCATGTATTGCAAAGTGATGACATCTCATTCAGTATTGAATGGTGCTTTCAAGGCCCAAAGGATTAATAGTACTCATAAAAAGCTTTCATATTTTGAATGGTCACACTTTGTGTTCTGCTCATGTGTTCACAAGTTACACTAACATCTCACTCAGATTCAAAAGGTACTCTCAGGACTCAAAAGGTTAATAGTACTCATCAGGAGCTTTCATCTGAATGCCGCACTGGTCACAATTGGTGTTTTGGCCAGGTCTTGAGATCAAGTTGATATAATAATAATAATAATAATAATAATAATAATAATAATAATAATAATAATAATAATAATAATAATATACTTTTATAGCATGCTTATCCACTAATTGTTCATGGCGCTTTACAATACTACTGTAAAAATGATAAAAGCTGCTAACTACATGTTGCATAGTTTCAACAGGGACTCCAATATTATTATTTTCGTCAATAGTAACATGGCAGCTGTTTCTTTTGTCAGTGCCCTGTAGCTGGTAAATTTAACAGTGCTATCATTAACATTTGCAGTGACCAATATTATTTACATGTAAAGCAGCCAACTACAGAGGAATAATTCACCATAATTGTGTAAACGTTTTTCCTTTTGTTATAATTTATAGATCCAGATGACTCCTACAAGCTGACGGATGAAACAAGACAGTTGGGGCTCGTTGTGTGCCGTGGAACGTCGGTTGTGCTGGTGTGTCCAATGGATGGAATGGAACCAATAACAAATCCATTTGTTCAGCAAGAGGGATAGGCACTCTAGTGACTCTGTGTACTTTCAAGTCTGCCTCCTGAGATGGAGACGTATAAACATACCAGATGTACAAATATGCCAGACATACAAGTTTCTATCGTTAGAGGTTGAGTTTCAACTGATACTTCAACTGTACAATGCATGTACTTTATTTTGTCATGTCTCTTTTGAATGAGAAACAAATGGAAACAAAAGTATTTGCAAGCAGTACGGGGGCAATGTTTCATCAATCGTTTGTTCGAATGGTTGCCACATGGTTCCACAGACATTTCACCTAGTATTGAAGGTGCTGTCGTGACCTAGCCTGCCTGCAGCTGCAAATTTTCCTTTGCAGTGAGAAGTTTCCCTCATTCTTTGCAGGGAGACCTCATGCTGCCAAAAAAAAATGTGTGGCTGCAGACAGGCTATCTTAATTAACTGAAAGGGCTGATATTATCAATGCTTTGCCTTCATATGTTGCATATACATGTAACTCTGAGATGTCAACTGACTTGGAACTATTTTTGAGAGATATTGTGTAGTTTGAAATATTTACTGCTATTTGAAGGGTTTTTAAAACGGCCTCTTGAAAATCAAACATTTAAGAGTGGAGAATTTTGTAGCCAGCGAGAAGATCTCTCACAGTGGATGTGTACTGGTAACTTTTGTTGGATGGTAAATGGTTGGCACACTATCAATACCAACTGTACATCAGCTTCCAATTTCTTCAAACCATAGTGCTTATATGTGACAGGATGTTGCAATAAGAACTTAGAAGTTGATGAGATCACATGCTCAATTTGCCTTACTAGCTAAAATTGTCACAATGGCAGGTATATCATTGTATAGTGACTCTAAAAGATTGCAAAGGCATCCCTTGGATGTTCATGACAATATTTCATATTATGAATCATTTCTAATAAACTTGTGTTCATAACTTGGTCTCTTGTGGAGGTTAACTGAGGTGTCATGAGCTGTGTGCAAGTGTTGTGCATGTACATGTACAGTGAGAGTGACAAGGGTCGAGAGAAATGGAGATTAGATACATTGTACAGTATACATCGTATGTAACTCAAACAGCCACTAAAGAGACTGTCACAGTTTCTCATGACCAGTCAGTCAGGTGCTGATTTGCCCATGGTCCATCTAGAACACATACCATCATCAATTGTGCACAAACAAGTGCAATAAGTGTTATAGAACAGATCTAGAAGCATTAACCATTTAATACTGCCCACAACTAAACACAGAATTCTAAAGTATGTACAAATAAGAGAGAAGTTATAGGTACAGCTAAGCTCAGCTGACAGGTCATCAAAGGACAACTGATTGCCATGCTGACTGATTTGTTGATTGCTCAACTTGTCAAACTGATCTATATTCCATTGATTGCTACCTCACAAACACTATGTTATTATTATGTCATCATTCAATAATCCAGTAAGGAAATTAACAAGAGTTGGTTGCTTGTACAGTGTCTGTCCTCATGATGATATGTACAGATCACTGTGGCTACTAGTATCAAGGAAGAAACGATGCATGAGGTTTTCTACTTTTTATTCCCCATTTGATCCAAACTAAATATCTTATTCCTTAAACTATGTACAAAATTAATTCCAAACTACTGGAGGTATACCCAATTTACTTAGTTGTTGTCACCATTACCCAATTGTACATTATTTTGTCCTGTATTCCATGTAGCCACACACACACAACGCTAACCCTAACCCCACAATCCACCCCCACATTTCAGCACCCTCAACACTAAGTTATCACAGGGTGGTGGATAGGTTACGTGTGATCTGTGTTAACCCTTTCACGCCACCAAGTTGATCCATATCTACCTTCTTACAATATCAATACAAAATATTTTTGATTGGTTGTGAGAATAAATGATTTGATCAGCCACTCCAAATTATCTAAGATGACATGCAAAATTCTCCCACATCATTCATAGATAATGTATAGAGACAGGAAATGAGAATTTAGCAATAGATCGTTTGTCACCTTTGGGAGTGAAAGGGTTAAAGAGACCGAAATTGGGGTGTGATGCATGAAAATAGATAAAATTTCAGCAGTGAAATGCAAAGTTTGCTTTGAAATAACTAATGGTGTGTGGAATATCTAATTATATTTCATTGATAGATGGTGTGTATCCAAAATGTCCACCAACTAAGGTAAAGCAAAAAATATATCAGTTTCTCATCTGGACTGTTTTAAAAAGGAGTTGTACATGCAACATGTAGCTCTTATTATTTACCATTTCTCATATTTTGTTAGTTTACCAAGGCCACTCCAAGTCTTATATGACCACTGTTGAAAAGCTTAATGATGCTCATGGCCATGGAATATAACCAATGCTCAACAGCGGATTTCGGGGAGGGCCGAGGGGACCACAGGCTCCTCTTTCATTGTCACTTTTTCTAAGAAACACATACTCGCTAGCTACACTGTAGTTTATATTACATTTTTTGTTCATCAGGTCCTTTAAAGCCCCTCTCTGCTGCACCCCCCCCCCTTACTGAATTATTCTAGAACTGCCCCAGATGTTACACCTGAAAACTGCAACTGCTTTAGAAACATAACAATCCAGGTCACATAAATAACAAAACAACGGGGCAGCAGGCAACAAGGAAGTGGTGACGACAAGAAACTGATATATTTTTTCACTTGGCCTAGTAATCTTATACCCCCAAATTCTCTTTAACACAGCAAACCCTACTGATCATTATTCTAGTCAGACAGTGGTATACTCTATCATGATTGCAACTAATCTCAATACCAATTCATAATTTTTATGATGTGGTCAGTTTCTGCTGCAAGAATTGCAACTACAGTTGTGACGGTTGCTGGTGTTTTATGATTAAAACAAAGAATAATCCAGCAGTATCCACAGTAAACACAAGTAGTAAATGTGCATATTTTTTTTTGTATTTGCAAAGTCACCAAGCATACCCAAAGTTTCACCAACGTAGAAATATTTAAATCCTACAAGAATAAAATTCACCCGCACATGTAGATTCCTGGTCAAGATCTGACCATTTGCACCATGGCTATCTACTACCCAGTAAGCTTGCTTTTTCAGTGTTTTGTATGTTTTGTATTCTAGTCCGGTTAAGTATTTCTTCTTCACTGTCAGAGCCATGTGTGGCTAAAGTTTCAACATCGTCTACTGCCTATAAACAAACATATAAACAATTACTAAGTCTAATCATGACTGTGAATCATATTATTACAGCTAACCAGTCTCCTAAAGAAACAATTTGTGATTTAACATGTGACCTGCTTAATTTTAGGGGTATAACCAAGGGTTTACATTGTAACAAATGAATTAATATTTTATTTTTTTCTTTTTATTGTTTCTTCTCTTATTTTTTCTAGGTCTAAGGCTTGTGTCAGTCTCAGTCTTGAATTTCACATTCAATACCCCAAATTTTCAAACTCCTAAACTTTCTAATTTTATGGAAATTTCTAGTTTTATAATATCTGTGTTAGATCAAAACAAAATACCCATATACGCTGTATACTCCCAGTGGGTTATTGGAAATTGTGAGAGGGTAAGTGTGGTCTACCTATGGGTCATGAATAGAATTTTCAAAGGGGAAGGGGGGCAGGGTAACACCAAATACCTTTCTGGGGAGGGGGGGGGCAGAGATATGGATATTTTAATTTCTGGCATCATAGAGTCTTAAATAATCATGGCTAACACTAAACACTTCTAGAATTCTTCAGAGATGGGCCGTGTTAAGGGTTTTCAGCACTGTTTCAAAACTGAGGACATTTATTTGTTATGTAGTTACCCCTTATAGGTCCAAACACAACATTGGTTTGAATTTAATTTCTTTATCTGTTAACATGTAAATAATTATTATAATTATACTTACTACAAAACCTACATACACTGTGTTCTGGAACAGACAAGTTTATAACAGAAAAGAAGAAAAAGAAAGAAAAAGAAAGAATAGAGAAATGAAGTGAGAAATTAATCATAATTGTGCACAAATCAATGTTAAAATAGCTATGATTAAAAAGTAATTAAAAAAGAAAATAAATTATTATGATTATATAAGGTTTACTATTAAATAAAAATACTTCTGATTAGCACCATCTGGAAACGTGAAATAAAAACAACAAGGTTTCTATTGTACATGTATACAGTGTAATTCCAATTGCAAGTAGTATCTAACAAAGCCAGCAGCAATAGCAGTTGGCCACTGTACCCCCAGGGGGAGAGGGTAATATACCATTATTGTTATGAAGCTAATAAAATTATATCGTATAAGGATTTTTTTATTTCTTGTTGACTGATGGATGCACATCTAAACATGTTTGTGCACTATTTGTACAACAGACTGTAGTGGACTCACACAGGCTTCCCAAGATCATGGAAAATCATGGAATTTGAAAATGCCTTTTTCAGGCCTGGAAAAGTCATGGATTTAGGAAAATGGCCTTCAAAAGGTTATGCAAAAGTCATGGAATTTTAGATGTTTTGCCCAAACAGATTGTTGTTGTCACAAGACTACAGGCCACAGGATGCACTGGAAAAGATTTGTAAGGGGGGAAGGGGGTCATGGAACTGGGTCTGAATAAAGTCCATGATTATTTAAACAAAAAAATGCAGATCTGCCAAAAACTGAACCCCAAATTTTGTCATGTCCGTAACATTTCTGTTTCATGGTACTGCTTTTCTGTAACTTTCAAATTTTAGCCAGTTTTTGATGAGCTCTTTCCAGTCATGGTATTGGTTGATACAACCGTGTTCTCTGAAATCTCATTTCTTGCATCTCGTATTAGTATTCTGTTAAAGGGGGCGGGGGGAGGGGGTCTGCCAGGGTAGTAAATGCTAATTTGTGGCAGGGATCCCACTTTAAGCAGGGGATGAAATTCCACAACTTTTCCATGACCCACATGTATTATATACAATTTTCCATAAGTAAACTTAGAAAAGTGCAAAAAATAATAACTGCTGACAAAAACCCTCCTGATGACCACACAAGAGCAGTGCACACACAAGTGGCAAAAAGTCCCAATTCCTGGGAATTTCACCTAGATCTTATTTTTTGTGACAACTATTTTTAAAAAATTTTAACCCTTTGAAATCTGTCTGGGCAAAAAATCTGAAATTCCATGTCTTTTGCATGACCTAAGACCATTTTCTTAAATTCCATGAAAATACTTGCTTCAAAACATGCATGCATGCCTAATAATAAATTTTAATTCTAAAATTTACAAGAACAGTTTTCTTTATTCTTTAAAATACTAACATTCTGTGAAGAGTGAAGAAGATGAAAGGAGAGTGAAGTTAGACATGTTGAGCATGGTTTAGAAGACCAGGAGGTTGTACCATTTTTCCTGTCCATAGCTTCTTCAGCTCTCCTCTCCACCAACCGATGATATATCCCGTGATAAGGGTGCACGGCACCAGATACAACAGTGCTGGCTGGCCTTGCTGCATTAGGAACAGGGCTACAAAGGTGATCACAAGGCCAACAGCATATGCTGCAATAGAACACATGATACAGTTATTGTAACACAACATCATTATCATTATTATTATCACTGTTGTTGTCACTGACATTGTCGTTATCCATCATTATCAAATGATGTCATCAGTCCTGAATCTTACCGACTGAGCTAACCTGTCATTGTCACTGTCACTGTCATCATCATCATTATCATCATTATCATTCTCATCATCATCATTCTCATCTTTATTATGCTCCATACCTGTTGTGGTGGCAACATAGTAGATCTTTCGAGGTGTTCTGGCCATGATGTCAAACGAGTGACAGAATCCAACAAACATACCTGGACAAACAAACAACCAAATAATAGACATTAACACATGATGAGTACTGTGACATTCAATTGAAGATCTAGATAGATCTATGCCACATTTCAAACCTCTATTTCACATATTGACTACTTATTGTACATGAGTTGTTAGGAACATACATCAACTGATGGGTGGCAGTGGGTGGAGAGGGGGTGGGGTCTTGTCACAAGTTCACGATCATTCTTATTTTGCATTTCATGAAGCATTAGTAACTTAGTGTTTCTGGCACTTACATGATTGTACATTTCCCAAAACAAATAAAAACTTGAAAATGTGATCCTTAAAGTTCATTGACATTCAAAGTCCTTTGAATTTGCAAAAACGTTAAGAATTCACGATTCATAGAGCAGCATTTCCCTAAATCATGATTCACAAAGCACAGATACTAGCTAATCATGGGTCACAAAAATACCCTGTGTGCAAACCTGGGACCAGAATGTCGCCAAACCCTAGCAGTGAATAGGGTCTCTCGCACACAGAGAAGGTGGACTTGGTCAGCCTGGGGACCTTTAGCACCATTGGCAACTGCTCCTTGCTTCCTTCACCTGCAAGTATTTAGATGAAATGTGAGTGCATTTCAAACATAAGTGTCAAGATGTGACAATTCACAACTCAAGAACAAACTCAACACATCGACGAAACCCAGATAAAGCAACAATGAGAGCTCTTGGTGAACTGACTGTCATCTGACATTAATGTGTTGTAAATAATTTCAAACCATAAAAAGTACTTGGCTTATGACAGCACCTATCAGCACCTCCTACCCCCTCCTCCTCTATACCCCCACCCTGACCCCCTCCCCCTACTAATCTTACTCTGAACCCTCACCCACACCCTCTGGATCCTTCCTTTGCTCTCACTCACCTATATCTGACCTACCAGCACCTCCTACCCCCTCCTCCTCTATACTCCCACCCTGACACCCCTCACCCTTTCCCTCAATCATCACACGACCTACCAGTTGCAACCTTGACCATAATGCTTTCGCCATTAGCAGAGAACAGGGGAGTGATGAACACAAAGAAGATATCATAGATCAGTAGCAGTACAAGCAGGATTGTGCAGACCTTGAGGTTTGGCAGTCGGATGTTCTTCAGAAGGCTGATGCAGAAGGCGACACCAAGGATGTCTTGAAGTATCCATGCATACCTGGTGTAGAAAATTAATCTCTCTGCTAATTGTATGTAATATGACACTTTCTCAGAGTTACTTGTAGGACCACTGCATGTAGAGTGTTTAGGAAGTGAGGGAGGGTATACTCTCCTGGGGTCTCAGTAATAACCAGTGAAAAGTAAGGGCAGAGGGTTATACACAATTCGCTGCATTGGTGGGATCTTAGATCTTCTCTTGCCACACTGTCAGTGGACAGCTGGGAAGTCCAGGAGGGTCTAGTATTTTAACAGTCTATAGGCAAATGCTGTTGCTGCATTATGTAGCATCCTGTCTCTTTTCACATAGCATATGTACAATGTATGTTCTAATGAGCAGGGTGTACCACATGGCATGTGTACAATGGATATTCTAATGAGCACACTATACCACATGGCATGTGTACAATGTATGTTCTAATGAGCACGGTGTACCACACGGCATGTGTACAATGTATGTTCTAATGGGCATGGTGTACCACGTGGCATGTGTACAATGTATGTTCTAATGAGCATGGTGTACAGAGCTGCTAATGTTAAGTGAGTAAAAAACAAACTAAGGTCAAAAGGTTCAAAGTTGAGGTCAGACCTTGGTGTGCCTCACTCTAGTTATATAATTTTATAGTCCCAAACAGGTAATCAGAAATCATCCTCACCAGAACATGCCATATACAAGATGCCAGTGTTCTAGCCAGGCTAAAATGACAGGGCACTCCACCTTGTTGTTTTCCTCAGCACAGTGTTGTTTTTCTCTGGTGCCCTGTCGTTTCTTGAGTGCCTATCATTTTCTCAGCTTCCTTCACAATTTTTTTCAAATCAAATATTACTGATTTTCTCTATATTTTTAATATCTGTGCCTCCGGTGCAAATATTTTCAAAGACTACATGTACTTGTCAGAGTAAAAAAACATGTGTATCTTTCTTGTACTTGTGTTGTTCTTTTCATTGTTGATCACGATCATGTTTCTTGAAACACCTGGAACACTTGATGAATGTGGAGACCTGGAACTAGACTGGTTCACATGATGCAAAGGGACTCAAGATGGCAGACATCCCCCATTGTGCACAAGATATAAAGGGATCAGATGTTTTCCACACAAAATCTTCACTTTTTTGCCAAAACCAGGAAGACAAGGCAGAATCAAGAATATATTCCAGGGTTGAATTGCTTCTACAGAACACAGGTTGAAGAAAATGGAATGCCTTATCGATTGTTGCCAAAGAATTGAAGCACAAAAGACAGGCTATAAACTGGAGTGAGATATTTCAACATATTTGAATTACTGGTTGCATTTTTGGTTACAAATTCTTCTCAGGGTTACAGTATTAAATATCCAATGATAGTTTACAACTGCCGATGAAAATTTCTGCCACATTAAATGGTAAAAATCACAATAAACATAGTCAATAATTAAACAAAAGATCATACTTTAAATATGAATATTAATTAGTACATATAAATTAGTCTACCCTCTCGACGGGATGCACAAGGATAAACTTACCAGCTGTTCCTCTCAATCCCCCACCAGATGGACATTCCCATGCAGAAGAGAATCAGAATGATTATGCGAATCTGTGGTTCATTCTTCAACACAGGGATGGGATTGGGTGGTACTTTACAACTTCCTGTCAGTAAAAGCAATTATTGATCAGAAATAGCATCCTTGTCTACAGTACTTACATGCACTTACACTGTACAAGGGCTGAAGAAATTCTTCATGTTTACTGCCTGATCTGAGGTAGGGTAGGGATGTGGCTGGGAACTCTTCACAACTTTTTAATTTCTAGCAAGAAACCTTTCAGTTTTGCTTAGACTATAAACACCATAGCCATGCAACAACAGGGTAGGAATGTGGCTGGGAAACTCTTCACAACTTCTTAATTTCTGGCAAGAAACCTTCTTAGACTATAAACACCATAGCCATGCAACAACAGAGTAGGGGTGAGGCTGGAAAAACCCTTCACAACTTCGTAATTCCCAGCAAGAAAACTTCCAGTTTTACTAAGACTATAAACACCGCAGCCATGCATGTACACCAAGAGGGTAGGGCTGAGGCTGGGAAAACCCTTCACAACCTCTTAGTTCCTAGCAAGAAACCTTCCAGTTTCACTAAGACTATAAACACTGTAGTCAACAACAGTGGTGTTTCTAATAAAACAAGATTGCTGTTTTTCATGCAGGGAATTATAATATTACAAAGATGCCCTTATTCAGCCAAGCAGATAATATCTAAAATTAGTATATATAATTCAGCAAGTGAATAGTGCTTATCACATGCTCTGATTGGTTAATCAACCTGTGAATATTATCCAGTGCTATTCACCACTGGGCATTCACGCATGAAAGAACACAAAATGGCATCCTGTGTAATGGCCTTATTGTAAGCTGAAATTCAAATCAAAATTGATAAATTTAATAAAGTTTCTGTGCCGATGGCTATTCACTGGTTTGGTATATACTACTGTAAAACAATTATTCCCCTCAGTGTCGGTCCCAGCATTGGAAATATATTTTCTTCGCCATAGAGTAGTGAAATAAATATCCACCACTACAAATGTTATTGGATTAATTTAATATGGCATTACATTGTACTCACCTAATGGCAACCACAGGACAATTGGTTGGAGACACTCATACAGTCCGTTGCATGACGCCAGTGCAAACAGAACAATGACAACATACACCAGGTACTTGTAAAAATAAAACAGCAATAGCAACATTGTACAGATGAGTACAACAAACACAAGAACCATCACTGGGGTGACTTGGACGCTTCCGTCACTGCTCTCTCCATTGCCATCTGCATTATCCCGGCCAGCAGCAGCCGCTCTCACGTGCTGCACACTTGTGGGGAAATACAAATATCAACATAAAATTATTATTTGTATTATTAATAGTGTTATTATTATTATTATTATTACAACACCATGGTTGAGTGGTCTAAAGCATTCAACTTGTTACCCAGGGGTCTCAAGCTTGACTCCAGTTGTCCAGCTGTCCCACCAAATGTATAATTGCCTAACAGTTTGACACTTATCTCAGCAACATTTGGTGGTCAGCAAGTAAATTACAATCAGTATAAACAAAGCAAAATAAAGAAAATAACAACAACAAAATGCCTATATTGGCAATAATAAGGTATCAAAAGTATAATATTTTAACATGGAGTACTAACTTCATATTATTAATGCACTAATAATAAAGTTCCCTAATGTTACAAGAGGATATAATTACCAGTAATTAAATTTATAGATTGGTCTTTCATTGAAACTATATAACAAAAATACTAGAATAATCACATTTTCAGAAGTTGGGATTGATATGGATTAAGTCATTTAAAAACAATACACACAAAAATGAATAATTAATTTTACCAAATTTTATTGGCTATATACTGACTAGTCCCTCAGTACATGTAGTGCCTGGAACTGCTGCAATCTGGGGGAGCCATATAATATGTATCATAAAAGGCACTTGATAAATGTCATTTCTTGGTTAAATTGAAACCAATAGTACATGTACATGTATTTACCCTCAAACACAGGTCTAATCAATACTGATTCACAAGTAAAGTAAATGTGTTAGGCCCCACAAGGCATGAGAAGTAAAAGATATAAGACTTAGTAAAGATGTTAAACTTGAGGAATAATCAATATTTCAAGATTGCTTTTTAATTGCAAAATTAATATGGATCAGCCCTAAAAAATGAGTCTAATCAATATCAATTAGCAATTAAGCTCGCTGGCTCAGCAGAATGCAAGAAGCACTAGATCATAAGCAAATATGAGAACTTCAGGAAAAATCGGTGTTTCTTGGTAAACATGCATCCAAGTTTGAAGGCCTTTGCCCTCTAGACATGTATCTAAGTATAAAATGCTCAATCTTGCAGTACAATAATGTCCAGTAAAACTGTCACCACACTGAAATGGCACAGCACTTACACATTCTTCATGTTTGCTACACCCGTCCAATATGCACCAACAGCAACAGTTGCCACAGCAACTATCCAGATGATCGCAAGGTTCCCATCCACAAATGCTGGCATAGGAGCATACAACTGTACCTTGAGTGACTGGGCACTACCGAGTTTCTGGAACATTTAATAAGAGGTCACTAATTGATAAATAGCAACTAGTCTCATTGTACATTGTAATGAGCAGTCCAGTGTCGTGACACCAAATAACCTTTAGGGTTCGTATTATAATTGTGATATAATTTAATGGCTGAAGTTGTTATTTAAAATGCTGTAAAAACGGAATATTTTCATCCAAGACATCTTCAGCATATTTGCTGTTCCGTTTTTACAACATTTTAAATAACAACTTCAGCCTTTTTATGTCTCATATTTTTAAGCAAAGCTTATAATCATGTAATTCTTATCTGAAAAGCACTTCAGGAAGATGGAATGGATACAAAGATACCATTTACCATCAGCAGTCTAAATCTCAGTAATAAATTGTTTACCTGAAGTTCTGTCCAATCAGAGTTGGCAATCACAGCCACAGGGATACTTAAGTTCTTGTAATTTCCTGCAGAAAGATTTCCCTGTGGAAAAAACTGAAAAGAAAACATTTGTGACAAATATTTTTAAATTCATCTGTCTGTCTAGCACATGGACTGTCTGGAAAAGTGACATAAAATTATGTCATATGTAAACTGTGTCTCTGGCATTGTACACTATTTATTACCCAAGGAGTAACCCCTCAGGATAAATTTGCAACTTTCTCATGCTTTTCCCAGTCACCATCATAAAATGGTACCACAGCCAGAGTGAGGGTAAAGAGGAGAACAGAAGGAAGTGGAGGAATAATGGGTTGAAATTATGCCAAGCATAACCCTATTGCATATTAATTGGACATGCATGTTTTTGTCCTAGATGCAAAATAACCAAGTTCTTGAAACTTGAGGTCTCCCAATGAATCAAATTCAAAACAAATTTCTTGGCCACACCCATACAACATGTTTGGAGTTGGTGGCTTTCAAAAATGTAAAATGTGGTCTTTGCCTTACCAGACTGCTGTTACTAATAATAATGGCCTCCTTGCCACTGGCGTTTTGCGCACTAACTCCCTTCCTGTAAATGGTACAGCCCCCCTGTATACTGCCCTCCCTGCATATTGCCCCCCCTGTGAATTGCCCCTTTGCCTTACCAAACTGCTGTTACTAATAATAATGGCCTCCTTGCCACCAGCGTTCTGTGCATTGACTCCCTTCCTGTATATGGTACAGCCCCCCCTGTGTATTGCGACAGCTGCTCCATCGACCGGCACTTTAGGAGCCTCACACAACGTGGATGAATTGGCTTCTTTGAGATTGTACTTGGGCTGGAATCACAGAAGAATTAAGAAGACTGTCACCAAAACTGTGAAGTGATTTGATCGAATCAATTAAATTTGACAGATTCGAATTAAATGCGACTTCAGTCGAATATTCGACTGAGCCAGTCGAATATGCGACAGAAGTTTGACTTCTGATTCAAACGTCGAACTTCACATGTGCCGAATCAAATGCATGAATTATGTCTACCTGTTAAACCGGTTTTTTAAGCAGTTTCGAGCAATTAATACCACGTGCAGAAAACGATTACGATAGACAATATGGCGGGTAAA
>JANVCK010236518.1:0-15523 GCA_026546655.1 Epizoanthus illoricatus | reverse complement strand
AGCAGTGAGCAGGAACATAGTAAGTGTTCTTGGTGATGATGATAATAATACAGCAGTGACTGGAAACATAGTAAGTGACACTGGTGATAACAATAATGATGATCATACAACAGTGACTAGTTGCTTAACAAGTGCCACTCATGATAACGATCAGGAACATCACAGTTCTTGTAAGAGTACAATACTGGAAAATGTGTCGGGGGATACATGTATGTGCATGTCATATGTTCCAGACAAAGATGGGACATCTGTTCTGATGAATGAAGCAGCTAGTGTTAGTGATGGTGGATCAGTGATTTCTAATATTTTTCAGACAACAACAAACAATTTAGATTTTGAGGATAATCAAGTAACAGGGGAGACTTGTAGAAGTACAACAGAAAAAACAGTCTCTGAAGCAGTTGTTTGTGTGTGTTCTGAGCTAGATACTACACATAAGAATACAAATCCAGACAATATTGGAGAACACCATCAAGAACCTCACAAGAAGGTAGATGTTAGTGATCAAAACACACTGTTGATGAAAGATGTTATGCAGAGTGAGCAGGATTTAGAAGGTAATCCCTTTCAGACTACAGGGGGAATAACAGCTTTAGAGTGTGTCAACACCTGTTTGTGCAGGTCCAAAGCAATTACAGGAACTCCAAATGAACATAATGATACTATAGAGCAGAAACATTTGGTTGCAAATGCTCCTGCTCAAAGTAGCAAGGAACTCTCAGATTCAGGTATTGATGTACATCAGGGAATAGTTGCTGTACCACATGGGCAAGAGGATGATGAACCAGTATCTGAGGTGAGAGAGACAGAAGGTAAAATACTTTGCCCTGATGAGAAGTCAGACAAGATTGTGATTAGATTGAAAGATGGAGATGAGGGACCAGGTACTCTATTACAAGAAACAAAGAAGAATAAAAAGAAAACTGAAAAGGAAGAAAAGGGATGCAGGGAATTGAAAAAGAAATCAAAGAAAAAGAAGAATGAGGGGGACAGAGAGGAGAAGAAAAAGAAAAAGAAATCCAAAAGCAGGGAATCTGAGAAAAGTACAGACTCAGTCGATGTCTCTGGACAGCCTAGTGTGAATCAACAGAATAAGAAGAAACAGAAAAAGAAAGAAACATTAAGTCACAAATTCACAAAGGAGGACAAAGCATGTTCTAGTGACAAGGAGAAAGAGAGCAGTGGAGAGAAGGGAAGTGGAAGGGATGGAAGTGATGACGACTGGGATGCACTGTTTGATGATAGTGGAGAATGCTGCAATCCTGAGTTGCTGGATGAGGTATGTTGCATTGGTGTAGAACTTACCATAAGATCACTATTATTAACAGCTACTAAATTTAACAAATTTAGCAAGTTCATGAGATCTCACAAAGTTAGTAGAATAGGTCACTTATGTTTTTTGTGTGTGTGTCACTTTGAGCTCAGAAAAGATCCTAACTAGTTCACAAGAAGAAAAAACTGAAACACGTGGGAAGAAAACAGCTCTCGTCAAATCTTTTTCTCGCGTGCTCTGCGCTGTGCATGTTGGTTCTTTGCAATTGCTTTCCAGGAAATCACTGCAAGGAAAAGGAAAAGACTGTCTTGTTCTGGCTTCAGTGTCTTCAGAAGGATCTCTCTGGCATATGGAATAAGGGAGGGCATATTTACTTTGGCCCAAACTAGTGCCATTTGCAGACCGAGCAGCACAAAGAACTGAGCATTTCCCTTGAAAACCAACACACAACCAAATAAATTTTGCACCATTTCTACAATTTAAAGCTACAATTTCATCGAATATCTTATCGAGAAAGGGCAACTCAATCAGTTCACCTCTCAATCGGCAGCCATTTTGTCTGTTTACATTCTTATCATGCGTCAAATTACGTCATGTCACGCGTGAGATAACAGCCAATCAGACAAAAGTCACCTATGTTCTGACAAGTCACTATCTAAGTATATTGTTACGTGCCACCTAACTAGGTTAGCTTTTTTATTATTTCTACAAGTACACTTTCTTTGATCATTGTTGTGCTATCTAAAAACAATATGTAATTTTAATGGTACAAATAAAGTTGTTGTCTTGAAATATGCGGTGAGTCCAGTTAAAAAGCCATTAATTTTAGCACTAGTACCATAGCTAAGAATGGTGATTCATAGCAGTGTAAGACAATGAATTATCAGTTAAACACTTGAATCATTATGGCATGATACTGCACTTGATGCCCTTCTATCATAATTTATAATTAAATATTACAATCAGGTAATATTGATTTGATTGGTTGTTTGTCATTGCTTACCAGCTCTCTCAAGCCACAGGTATAGAGGCCCCCTGTGTAAAGAACCCCCGCTTTGACTACCTGCCATTTACACCCAAGGAAGTCCAACTAGATGACCCAGGTATGGTACTACTTAGAGTTAGTCTTCCTGTGTAAAGATGCCCTACCACGATTTCCTATCATAAGGGATTTACACTGAATAAGATTCAACTAGATAAGCCAGCCTACATTGAAGACGGTTCAACTAGATGATCCAGCCCAGATGCCCCCTGCTTCTAAATATTCATAATTTACACTGGAAATGATTATATCTAAGCCCCTTGTGCTAAGTAAAGACCTTCTGTTATGATAATTTGCAAATCATTTTCAACCATGAAATTCCAACTAGTTGACCCAGATATGTTGTACTCCAACTGTTGTGTAAAGTCCCTATACTATGATTACCAATTATTTACACCCAAGGCAGTCCAAATGCATGAGCCTGATATGGTACTGTGCCTGATAGGAATGATAGTTCTGCTCTCACTTCCCTACTACTAGTCCTATCATTCCAACCAGCCCATTCAGTGCTATTTCAGGGGGGGGTACTCCCTATAGTGGGCAGGCAATATGGGGGCTCTGCCTGGATGACAACTAAATCTCAGTATATAAAAGGGTCCAAATCCAGGCACAAATTACAATGCAAATATGTATGGAAATCTTGTCAGGTAATAAATAAATTGAATAGTTGAATGGTCCGGTTGTACTAATGTGTTAGACAATCCACTGTTTAGGGCATATCTTTATGGTATAGGAAGGGGGTGCAATTTTTGGTGTAGGTATGTGAAAAGGGTACCATTTCAATAAAAACTGGTATATCAAGGGTAAGGGCTTGAGCTTTGGGGCAGAGTCTCCCCTGTTCAACCCTGTCCAGCCCTGTTCAGCCCTGTCCAACCCTGTTCAACCGTGTCCAGCCCTGATCAACCCTGTCCAGCCTTGTTCAGCCCAGTCCAGCCATGTTCAACCCAGTCTAGCCCTGTTCAGCCCTGTTCAACCTTGTCCAGCCCTGCTCAATCCTGTTTAACCCTGTCCAGCCATGTTCAGCCTTGTTCAACCTTGTCCAGCCCTGTTCAACACTGTCCAGCCCTGTTCAAGCCTGTTCAGCCCTGTCCAGCCCTGTTAAACCCTGTTCAGCCCTGTTCAACCTTGTCCAGCCCTGTTCAACCCTGTTCAACTCTGTCCAGCCCTGTTCAACCCTGTTCAGCCCCACATATAAAACTTTACTGAGTACCCCATATTGGGGCCCCTATCTGCTTGACTCTACCATCTACAGCTGTAGTGAGTATTATGTTCAACAGAAATCAAAAGATATTTAAAAATCTTTTAGATGTTTATGCCTTGTATCAACCCAGATTAACCAACATTCAATTTGGCTTACAGGTTATTCTCATATAGTAGAGATATACAACTTCTCAAAGGATCTGAAGACTCAGGATCTCATGCAGGCATTGTCGGCATTTAGGTGAGTGAATACATCATGCTACAGTGTTGCTGTTGCAAACCTTCATTGAGATAGCCTCCAAAGGAAAAGATTCATTTTTTTCTCCTGCAGACAAGATATTTAGCCTAAGAAGTTTGCATAATAATGGAGGTAGGAAGTTTTTAAAACTTAGCATGCAGGGGGTGTGGGTTTTAGAAATACCATCAAGACATCTTGGGGGGATGGGTTGGATTATTTTCTATTGTGGAGGGAGGTTGGATAAAATTTGAAACTCACCATCACCCCTGCCCCAGGCCCTACTAAATGAAAGCTCCCTAAGTTGCCTGCTTTTGAGGCTATCATTTAGTTGAACCAGTACTGTTTTTATATCTTGGTATTGTTAGCTCTGCTTAACAAATTGAAACCATTTCCCAAGCATCCGTCCACTTATAGTTGCAATTACCATAAGTCAAAATGCCACTTTAAAATGTGAAGAGTGAACCACGCCTTCTGTTGGTTTATCAGTGGACAGACATTCAGAAATATACCTTTTCCATTTTATCAAGAGATATCTTATCAACAACATTCAAATTAAGTGGAGTTGTTCAAACATGCACATTTAATTGATACCATTTGAGTGTCTGTACCAAACGAGATCATGAGTTATGACCACTGATCAGAGTGCATGGTATAGGAGGATATCAGTTATTGTTATTAACGAGCTTGACAGTCTTTGACTGGATATTTGATACAAAGGTTTCATTGTTAAATATCTAAGAGGTGTTTGGAATTGAAAAGGTTTGTTGATAAACACAATGTCCGCAGAAATCTGCCAAAACATATTTGTTAATAATATTTTGTGTGTCAATAATAAACACTCAGTTTGTTTTTATCTTTCCTCTAATTCCAGAGAGAAAGGTTTTGATATCAAGTGGGTGGATGACACTCATGCACTGGGTGTGTTCACAAGTGAAATAGCTGGTGAGTAGTAATATGTATACAATACAACCCCGGGGGAGGGGGGTCAGTTATGGCTGGAAGGTTACCCCAGAGAGAAGGATTTGATTTCATATGGGTGGATGACACTCATGCACTGGCTGTGCTCATAAGTGTAATTATAGCTGGTGAGTAGTATTATATATACAATACAACCCAAGGGGGGGGGTCAGTTGTGGCTGGAAGGTTACCCCAGATAGAAGGAGTTTATATCAAATGGGTGGATGACACTCAATACATGCATTGGGTGTGTTCACAAGTGAAATAGCTGGTGAGTAGTAATATGTATATGATACAACTGGGCGAGGGGGCGGAGGGGGGGCAATTGTAACAGGGAAGGTTACCTGTGAGAAATCGAACATGTGTTCCTCCCTCCCAGGATCTTTATCATGATCAAACTGTCCCTTTGCATAGTAATGACTTGTGATCCTGTAACTATCTTATGATGTCACATTCTCCGGACCTTAGTCATCTGGCCCTGATCTGTTTGTTTGCAGCAATGCAGCTTTTAACCCTAAGTTTGGTTAGGCCCTTACTGTATAATAGAAAATACTGAAGACCCCCCACCCCACCCTAAACTTTGTATACTTGGATTGAATACTGTAGCACATTACACAAGTGGTGCAGTTTTGATGTTTTGATTTCAGCCACTCAGGCCATTCAGATGTGTTCTGGGCCATTACTGAAACTTAGACCAGTTAGTGAAGGCAGTGCAGAGTCCAAGGCAAAAGCCAGACGATGTTGTGGTAAGTGAGCAGACCATCAGCAGATCCAGGGGAGGTTCACTAGGTGCCTGGGAGTCCCCCCCCCCCACCTCTGCTTGACGATGTTTCCACACCTTATACACCTCAGTGTTCATTCTCATGCTCACATGCCGAACATTGTTACTCTCATGCCTCAGCTTTGCTACATGTAATAGCAGCATTGACTTGACTTGGTTGTTTTGGAAATGTGGAGGACTGTAGACACATGAGTAACATACCAAAATCTTCCTAGATATAAATTAAGAAAAGTTAGACACTTTCATGGTGTTAGTATTAGAGGTTTCAGACTTACAGGAGACTGCCTGACAATGCCCAAGAAAATATTCATTGTAGTCTTTATAATACTGTGTTGAATTTGTTCATTCATAGTTTGTTACTACAGGATAGCTCCAACCTAGAGTTTGTAACAATAATTATTCCAGTTATTGCACTGTTTATCTGTTGTTTCCTGAATTTTTCAGAGTTTCTCCAGCCATACAAGGAGAGACCGAAGACCACCAAACTAACTGCACACAGAATGGTTACTGGAGCACTGGGTATAAAATCTCACATGACCAGAGAAGAGCGACTGAAGGAAAGGGGAAAGCTGAAGGAGGCAAAAGGTAAATGATTAAGAAATACCATGATAAATCTTTGAACTTTCTGTGTCCTAATAATTGAGACATAACAATACAATACAATACAATACAGGTGCCTTAATTTATTTAAACATGATAAGCTTGAAAGCATCGCCACTTGGGGTCGTGTAAAATAAGAAAAATAATAATTAAAATAATTTTTTTAAGATAACTGTTAATTATTGATTCTAATTAACAGTACTGGATTTTGTATCTAACTTTAATGTGTGATGCTGGTCAGGAATGTGAAGGCAACTCAAATTTCTCATCCTATTCACTAAAATGTGAAAATTGTATATCTTAACAAGGCTACTATTATTAGTGGTGACTAATGTTAACAAATTTTTTATTCCGGGATTTAGCAACTATTAAATTTCGTAATTAAATCATTCGTTTTTAGGAAATTAAGGGCAGTTCACAATTTTTGATATTTTGGGAGGGAGGGAGTCACATACCTGCATACCCTTTCAAAAGTGTAACATAATATATCTATCCAAATTTGTTGCAAAATGAACATTTTTTATGTACACTTATGGAGGGGGGAGGGGTAGCAAAAAAGAGTATGGTTTGTATGCTTGTGAAAATATTGATAATTGTGAACAGCCCGTAAGACTACTGAAAAATTTGAAAGATTTAGTACCAGGTAGTCAGTAATAACAGTATTAAACCTAAAGGTACCCCTACACAACAGCAGGTCCCTATGATTTTGTGAGGGCCCCCATCCCCCACCCCCCACCCCACCGGAAGACCCAGTCTAGTTTCCATTACATTTTGAGATTTTGTTAATAGCAGCGAGTCACTCTGTATAAATTGTAATCATGACGACTATTGTAATTAAGTTTTGTTTCCCAACCATTCATAGAGATCTCTTGCAGTATAGAACACTAATGAATGTTGTCTTTTTCTTGTGATTTCAGAACAAAAGAAGTTGAAATTGAAACAGAAAGCAGAAGCTTGGGGTGACTGATCCCAAATATACCATGCCAATGTATCTTGTCACATGTGATAGTCACTGTAATTCATAGTTTTTGCAACTGACCTAAAAGTGTAGGTTACTTTTTAATTTTTTTAACTTAAATTTTATTTTTTTTTCATATTAATTAAAGTTAATATGTAAATAGTTTGTACAGAACATTAGAAATTAGACCTAACAAAAGGTTTTGATAAAAACCTTGAAATGGAAAGGGTTTCCAACCCCTATTACCATTATTATACATAGTTTTAAACTCAAAGGCCTTCTATTTATAATTGTATAAAGTTATGCAAATCGGTTAGTCTGCTGCAATCTAACTTTTAAATTAATAAACTGTAAACTCTAATTCCAGTTCTTTTATTGTCATGTTTATGGATATCAACCTGACTTGACATGGTGGAATAGAAATTATGGTCATGTATAGGAATCATTATTTTGTACAGTTCATCAATTTCTGGGGGGACAGAGTTGATGGTGTGTTCTTAGTCTGGGGGTTCTTTTTAGGATTGTGGGTGGGAAGTTGCAGCCTGGGTCTCAAAATCCCAACCCCCAAATTAGCAAAACAATTAACTTTTGGAACAGTCAGTAGTATTTTTGCTAGTACATGCAGCTAGTGGTTATACTGAGCCCTGAAACCACTGTTCAACTATTAGTCAGTAGATTTTATTAGTGAAGTAAACAATGGCAAACTTCTGAAACAAAAATTATTTATTTTGCTTACAAGATAGAAAGTGATACAAGTAATGATAATTAGAACAGAACTTTAAATGTCATAACACACATTAAAAACATGAACTTCCTTCACAAGTTGTACCTTTTTACAAACAATATTTACAAGTATTGAGTCCAGTTTTGGATGATGCAAGTTTGTGACTCGAGAGTGAATGCCTTGCATGATACTGGGGCTTGCTAACAGAACAGCTGGCTGCAGTCAATATGTGGAAATCCAATGTGTTATCCTGTTTAGTTACATCTAGTGCTACAACACTCTGTCAAGAGCTTCCATAATTACTATACTGTTCCCTCGGATAACCTGCAGTGTTTTCAGAGAAAAATGCTGTTTAGACAATGCTTTCCACACATCCACAACACTTACATATATATTGTAAGCCTTATCACCTAACTCAATTAGCCCCTTTGAACTTTTATCATACATGTTTTAACAGTGTGAAACTGTATTGTGTCAGTGACAAATGAAATCTAACAAAATCTGCTTCACTCACCACCATGCCAATAGTGTGTTTCTCGTTACCAGAGACTTCTTCAACAGCTTCGTCTAACACAAGGTTCATAAATGGATCAAATCCTCTGAGGACTCCAATTACATGTCTGTTTCCATTTAGCTTCACTGAGGAATGAACCAGAAACAAAATTAGTTGATAAATTCCCACATTTTTGGAAGCCACCAGTATTGCATTGTTTATGGCTGTATAGGAAAAGAGTACTTCACAAAAAGATAAAATCAGAAATGTTCACAATTATTTGACACTTACTGCAACTATTGGGTTCTTTTTCCAGTGTTTGAAAATAAAAAGTTTGTAGATAGACATGCAAACAAAGGTTTGCCTGCTATATGCACTCGACTCGGAATGTGTAGCCCAACATTATGCCTACATAATGTAAACTGCTGATACTGAGCATTTTCCCCAATAATAAGTCCACTGAAAAGTAAGTCCCCCCCCAAAAAAGTCTAAACTTTCAGATGCACAGGTACTCCTAAAAACACCCCCCCACCTAAAAAGGGGTAAGCCCATGGGTTTCTATTTAAATAATATATAATATAACTACAGCCAAAGGGAGGTCTAATAAAGTTATTATTATTATTATTATTGACCATTTTCAAGACAAAATATCCCATTCAATAGTAAATCCCCCAAAATATAAACCTTCTGTATCCAAAAATAACTGAGCCAAAAAAAACCCATTTAAACAAAAATAAGACTTATTGTAAGTTTGCTGTATCCTCTGGAACAATCTATCACCCACAAAGTATCCCAAACTGATTTACAAATAATTAATGTACTTACATGACAGTCTTTTGTCCATGTACCTGTGGAGGAACAACTCAGTGTCAACACTAGTAATCTCCAGTTACTCTAAGAGTTAAACCTTTTAAAGGCAAAATAGTGAGATTGATGAATTGAAAGTTGATAACATTTAACAAACATCTTGAACAATAGGTCTTAGTTACTATGCTGACAAAAGATTTAAGATTCTCTTTTGCTCTAACACTGGGCTAATGCTAAAAATATCAAAATCTTATTTATTTAATAAACATCTGCCCTCATGTACTATGTTCATTCTTATTGGCTAGATACCGAGATCAAACAACTAAAATTAATATAGCATTCTTAGCTGAGATTTCCCGTGTTCACCCCTCGGCACAGCAAAAGCCTGAATTTCCATGTGGCCACTGCAATCACTAGGGTCATTTGGTTACTGAAAAATGGTAAAGGATCTTTGCAATCATAGAGCTCACAAGTTTTGTGGAAATGCTAGGATAATTTGCCAAGAAAGGCCATAACTTTATTCTAGCAATCATTACTGATAAGGCTGCTTTTTATCAGTGAGTGATCCCAGCTATCACATATAAATCAGGCTTATGAGTTATGTATCACTTCATAACCATTGCAACTTAAACCTTTTTGGCATTTTCACTTATTAAAAGCCAGTATAATGCAAAGTAAAAATAAAACAGCAAGTAAACTCTAGTACAGTTATAATATGTATAATAATTTCCTGACCATGGTAACTTTATGATTATCTGTAATACAAAATCAGTATGAATCATTTATAAGAAGTGTCCGGGCTGTCTGAATTAGTACTTGTCTGCACAAGACTGTCCGAGCTGACAGCTCTGCGATTACACAACGGTCTCGAAGATATAAACGACCGAAAGAGCTCGTACCCTAACGAAATTGTACTTTTAGGGGTCACTTACTTCTTTAACTCCGGCGGATGGGTCTTACTCATTTTGATTTTGAAAGATCACTAACGTATGAACTAAAACAACTACAGAATCTTTGCCGCACGTTTGCAGACGTTTCACCTAAAACTAACACAACAATATTTTTGGTCAGCGGAACTTCGTGGGAACATTATATTTTTGTTTATATGAAGTTTGAATTGCAGTTACGAACATGGCGGACTTCGAGTTCGAAGTGAAAAAGAGGAACAAAAATTGTTGTTTGTATCTAGCAAATAGGCAGATCCGTGGAGCTAAAGTTCGTGCTGATTTGAAAGTTCTTCGTTCCTTGATACAAGATAGTTCTTCGCAGTTCCAGAAAGTGTGGGAAAAAAGTTCCAAGAGTCCTATCGGGTTTGACTGCGAACATCTGTTCTTTGACAAGTTCAGGACATGTTATGCTACTAACGGACACAATCACAATGGGAAGCCAGACATCCTGTTTAAGTTGCCACCATGCAGAACCGCAGAAAAGATTGAGTCTGCACTAGTTTTTGAAAGCCCAGTCGACCAGGTATTATTTTTGTATAATGTATTTGTACCTGCCGAATACCCCACCACTCGAGTTATTCAGTTAATTTATTACTGCGTATTCGGATTCCCCGTTCTATAGAAATATATGCGTAGTACATTCAAGAACAACAGTGGTGGGGTATTCTGCAAGTGTTCCCAGTTCTGATACAAAGTGTCATAAAGTATCTACTAGGTCTAACTAGGAGAGGGTGGAGGAAATACCAGTATTTTTGGAGGGGTACCAAAATAAAGTTGCAACATTAGGGGGGCTCCAAAAAATATGCAATGATTGACAAACTGATTTAAATTTTTCTTACAAAATGCAGTTATTTTCAGTTTTATATAATGGAAAATCACAATATGACCCTGATGACCAGCTTTATATGATGCTTACTGTTAAAATGGTTAACTTAACTGAGCTTCGCTAAACATATTTCTATCTCATAGTTCTCTATCTCATTCAAAACAAAAACTTGAATGATACTCAAACCACTATCTCATAATCAAGCTCAGATGCAAACTCTGAATCAGAGTCAGCACTCTTGCAACTGTAACCTGCATCACTTTCAGTCAAATTTGGATGCTATAAAATGCTGGATTTCTCACATGAATGGAATCAGCAGTATTAACTGAAACACAGACCAATCCTCAGACCAAGTACGGATTTCCGAAAAAAGTTAACTCCATTTTGACAAAAAAATTAAGTAAAAACACTCCCAAAATGCAGAAAATGGTATTTTAGAGAGCGTAGTTTCTCAAAATGTCACGGGGGAGCATGTCCCTGGATCCTCTATTAGCTTGTGCCTACAGTGCTGAGACATATACAGTATTAACCCTGGCCCCTCCAACATCAGACATCTTTTGCTGGCCCTGATATGGGGCTACTTGGAGCAGTACACGGCAACCCCATCATTGTTATTGACCAGTGGTGTCATTTTTGCAGGTATCGTACTTGAAATGTTCTGAATACAGTGGGTATTCTTCTTGCTTCATTGGCATTACAGCCCATGGATGGCTTTTGAGGTATGATCTAAACACAGGGAAAGAACTACAGAGAGTGTACCTATCTCCACAGTACAAGTTCAGGAATGTTCTTTGGGAAACAGACTTGTGCAGTATTGTTGTCAAATCCATTCATTTCAAGTGTTCATTGAGAGCAGGACAAATGAGAAATACCCCATCTACACTTCTAATGTACTTAGCAGTTTTTCATGTTGCACCACTGGAATTTGTTGCAGTTATGAAGATAGATAAAACTATCTTTGGTCAAGACATCACTGATGCCACTGTCAGTAATGCATTCCTGATTACAAATCATCAGCCAGGCCTAGTATGTTTTTATAACTTTGAGGAAGTAATTCAAGAATATAGCCATGTGGTCAAGTTAGGTGAATATTACTGTGCACATAACCAAAATATTGCAAGTCGAAGTGGACACGAGAACTGGATAGGGACCATAGGGGGTTATCCTGATGGTCTGCCAGTGAATGTTGAATTTACATCAAAACCAACACCACTCTTTCAGGTCTCTAGTCATCAACATTTTGTTTCATTTGGTGGCAACCCCTGGCATTACATTACAAGTCCTAAAGGACAGGAGGGTGTATTTCATGTGAATGCTGTGAGTGGGAATATTTTGGCACAAAATGGAGTCCTGTCATCAGATACTGTGTCAGTGGAGCCTGATCAAGCTTATTTTCATGGAGACCACAGTGGACGCATTCTTCATACTGGACCTTATAACATAAGGTAAGAACTGCTGTTGGTATTTTCTCAGCTGAAGTCTCAATCTTTTTCATGCGAGAGTACCCTACATTGTTACCCTATTAACTAAATTTGATTTACTGTTTCATAGTATCACAAATAAAATGGTAAAATATATATCTCAAAAGACCAACATTGAAATAAAAAGTAAGATATTCTAGATCAGCGTTATATTGTAAACATTTCTTAAAAATTATGGAATCTGATCAAGAATAGTTGCAGTACTGAGATAATTCAATTAAATGATAGGCATCACCTGTTTGATTTATTGCTATTCTATTTTCACCACTTCCTTAATCCTACCTTTACTGAGGGGAGGGGGACAAATTGGCCCCACCAAGGACATTTCCTATTGGCTATTTCCATTCCAAAATGAAAAGAATATGGTGTGCCAATTACAGTTCAGTGGTCTAACCCATTGTCATAGCAACAGTAGTTTTGATTGGCACTTTTGCCAGAACAACTTTTTTCTAATCAATTTTATTCTCATTTTTCGATGGAAATCATAGATCAAACAAAGTTAAGATCATTTCTGTAATGTTTGGTAATTAAAAACCAATTATGGTAATTATCTGACGTCATCAAAAGATCCAAGATGGCCACCAGGGAATCCTTGTACATTTGAGGCCAAAAAAGCCTGGTAATGGTAGGGTTAACCATTCGTGCTTCCCTCTCCAGATGTCTAAAGCTGAGTAAGAGTCACACAATGCCAGTGCAAGGCTCACAGTTTCAGCTTCAGCAGTGTTTTGACCTCAACTTTTCCCACACAAAGAAGCAAAAGGACACAATAGATGGCTGCCATTACACTTCCTCAGGTCGAATGGTGAAATGCAGGCAGGACCACATGTACAGCAGCCCTGGCTATGAAACCATCCAGGATATAGATTATGAAGATGAGCTGGATTTACTGGTTGTTCTTTCATCCAGTGATTCAGACCAGGGCTGCACTGGCCGAATAGGACTGTACGACAACAAGTCAGGAGCCTGTGTTAAGGAGATCTTGGTGCAGGACTGGGACCTGGATGGCTGTCACTCCATTATGATGGAGAGAAATGTCATTTTGCATATCTCTAGAAATCCTTCACAGAAATTTTCCTGTTACATGTATCGTCTTGTGCTGGGAGACTGGTCCTCAGAATGCTAGGTGTAGCAAAAGAAAAGAAAAGAGAAAGAAAGAAAGGAGTAAAAAGGACAAAACCATAGTTGAACAAATAATATAAGGACAGGTTAATTGAGTTCAAATAGTGGTTTGTTTAAGAGGCACTGTAATGGTATATACAAGAGTGCATGTGGCAAGAAGTAACTGGCTTCACAATGTTTTGTTTCATTGTTTATTAATTAAGAATTGAAAAAGATTCTTTCTAAAAACTTTGTGGATAAAGGGCATGAATTTGCTAATTTGGTTGAATTGCATGTTATTGTGTTTGTGTGGCTGTTATTGGATAGATAAGATAAGTTAAATTTCAGCTTCACCACGATACGTTTGCAACCACACTTTCCCCGGAACCCAAAACCTTTGGTTTCCCATAAGGTGCCAGATGAGTCATACAGTAACATCCTCGGATCCCTAGTCAGTCCACATTTGAGGAATACAGATATGTGCCAGTCAATATGGTATGTTTTTGAGCTATTGTCTAAAATTGGGTATGACTTTGAGAGAAAAGCACAAAAGGCACAATAACTAATTTATTTATCCATGTTATGTTGACACTAAAGTCGAAGGAAACAACCAACCAAGGCCAAAATGCCACATGATTTGATAAAACGTTAAAACCACTTTATTAGTACATATCACAAACGAAAACCAGTCTGATATGCATTTTGGGTATCAGGTAGTAGTAATATTCTTTATTTAGCCAGGGTGGCACAATGCTGGTACATATCCTAGCCTGCCAACTGGTACTTCTGGTGTTGGGCTTAAAAATTGTGGGGGAGGGGAAAGAAGCCCCCCCTTTCCTTTTTCCCATGCCGCAAATAAGGGCCTGTTGACAAGCTACTGGTATCCAGAGGGGCCCTGCATATTAAAATGAGTAATTACAATATAATATCTATGACACAGAGCGCAAAAACCTCTGCTGGCTTTCCATATTAACGACACCTATGGGTTGTTAAGATCACTATTTTGCTACAAGCTCTTTTGTGGCAAAGAATACAATGTAAAATATCAAATAACCGAAAAATTTTGTGAATACGTTTCAGAGATATATAAAGGCCCTGTACTTTGGGAGAGGTGATACTTTGATCAGCAGAGAAACTAATATTTTCGTAAATATCTCCGCGAGTGGCTTTACAATAAATCGACAAGAATTTTCTACGACTGTAACAGAAACAAAACGCTTCGGGTTTTGACATAAATGGGGCTAAAAACAATTTTATGGACGTCACTACGACCATATTTCATTTCCACCTAATTGGCTTGCGTATAATTAGATTAAATTTAAAATTATTTTAATTGGAATTTAATCAACAAAATAGAATAAATTAATTGAAACACGAGACGAGACTCAAGAGTTCAATTTGTTCCCAGATTCCCCGCGGCTGCAAGGTAGCACCTGTCACGTATATCGTATGACGAGTCATCTAGATCGATAACAGACGGCACTCGCACTAAATCGGCCTCATTCTCGCTGTTTCTCATAGATTATCGAAAGAAAAGAGACAACAACAGGCAAGTAGTAAAATTAGCTGCACATTTTATTTAAAAAAGACGAAAACAACATGCGGGTTCCTTGTGCTTTTAATTTGTATTTAAAAATATATAACTAAAAAAGCGGATAAATCAACAGACGTCAGCCGTAAGGTGGGAGATACACAGTTAACCAACATCCGTATATTGTACAGTAGCTAATCTATATCTCAAGGATTCTGGCGAGCAGTTATCGAAAAAAAAGTGGGGTAAGCTGTTCCACTAAGTTCTGGTTTTTGAGAAGAAGAAAAGCTGTTGCTAAGCAGTAGATACATACAGAGGAATGGAGCTTTAGGCTTAATCTCCGCTGAACAGGCCGTACATAGTCCAGGCCGTAGATAGTCCAGATATAGTCCAGGCCGTAGATAGTCCAGATATAGTCCAGTAGATAGATATACTCCAGGCCGTAGATAGTCCAGATATAGTCCAGGCCGTAAATATAGTCCAGGCCCAAGATATAGTCCAGGCCGTAGATATAGCCAAGGCCGTAGATAGTCCAGGCCGTAGATATAGTCCAGGCCGTAGATATAG
>JANVCK010236407.1:0-17461 GCA_026546655.1 Epizoanthus illoricatus | reverse complement strand
ATCTCCCATCCAGATTGATCAATCGAAAGTCTTACTGCCATTTTCAAAGAGATATTTCACTTTAAACAGACAGTCTTTGCTCGTAACCCGAACTGGCACCATCTTGAATTTTTCCTTCGAACTGGTCATAGGCATAGCCCTGACAACCTCGTACCCAGGCTATTTTGGGATAGGGATATTTAGGGATAATTTTGGACCAAACAAAAAAGCCTACAAAATAAGATTTTGAACCCTGTATCAGTATGAAAGTTGCCGTCTTTTCCCATAATTTATTGGTAGACACTTTGAGGTGCAACTCATAGCTATACAAGCAACTCTGTTGTCATGGCAACCATGTTTATGATCAACCCTTTCATTGCCAAAATGTACATCTTGGACTAATTAACTTACCTTCCAATTGTAAAAAATAAGAGGGGGGCCAATTCACCCCTCCCAGCCTTCCTGACACAAAAAGAGCCCAGCCCAGATAGGGTTAAAGCAGGTTTCTACTGACTACAGATAATCTAATATCTTACCCAGTCACACACCCAAGGGAATGGAAATTGATTTCTACTATCAGGTTCTTTAGTTCATCATTCAAAGAACCATGTCTATGCACTGACTGTGGGTCCAACAGAAAGGCATTCATTGCCAAGGGCAACACATCATTCTTGACCATCAGCTTCAGTTCGTCCACAGTTTCAGAGAAGTTCCATAGAAAGTAAAAGCACCACACCAGCAGTTTGCATTGCATAATATTCAGAATATTGACTGTTCTTGAGTTACTTTCAAGTATTTGCCTGTTTGGAGTGAAACAAAAACAATCAATTACTGCTATCCTTTATTATTTTGGAAATCTAGTCCCAAAGATGACAGAATAAGTAATATAGTCATACACCCATCCTGGGCAGCAGGGATAAACGGCTCATACTCACCAATTTGTGATACCCCAGTAGGCTGGGAATATGCTCATTTTTATTTCCTTGCCCCATGGGTTTGACAATGAGTGGGTGATTCACATCTCACTGATCATCTGTTGTATTTTCACTCTGCATTACAATATTGCATAAATTTATGGTGTTGAGCACATTTTATGTTGGGTCGTCAACAGATTATTGCATACATAGATCTAGAATTAATGATGGCTGACACAGCCCAATCAATGGGAAGGATTTTTATAACGAAATGTCAGCTGTTGTGAATCATTTGTAAAATTTAAATATGGAACAATGAATCTCAATAGCCATTGCTATTCACCAATTGCACAAATCCCACAATGCATCTTGTTTTCAGGAACTTCCAGTTTCTTACAATCAAGTAAACAATGGACAAATGGATGTTCGCAATTGGCGACTATTGTTTAGTGGATTGTAAGAAACCAGAAGTACCCAAAAATAAGATGCATTGATGGATTTGTGAAAGGGGCAAATTGACCTAACTTATAATTGACCTCTAGAAGAAGTTGAGATTCTCTAGCAGAACAAGTTGGTGCTCTGCTTTGGCCAGTTGAGATCAATATCCAGGGTGCATTTGTGCCCTGGTGACCAGTGACTTCACTAGTACTGGATTTGCACACTTGCAATGGACCTTTTCACAGTTTTTGATGCCATCTTGATTGAGGGGGCAACCAGACATAAAATTACAGCAAATGTGTGGGATTTTGGTCAAGTATGGAGCTCCATAACTCAACTCTAAAATCATAGGTTGTGATAAAAATTATGTCTTTTAAAAGATATTTGTCCTAAGACCTAAGATGATTTCATCTAAACAAGAAGAATTGGTTCATACTTTAACTTCTGTAATCACAGTTTTAAAATTTTATACAAATCCTTCTAAATGTGGTCTACACGATTTTAATTCTTCTTGTTTAGAGGAAACAATTTTGGGACAAATACCTTTTAAAAGAAATAATTTTTATTGCATTCTGCGATTTTGGAGCGGAGTTACAGTGGTCCAAATGGGACCAAAATCCCACACATTTGCTGTAATTTTACACATCCATGGCTGCTCCCCCCTGCCCCCAATCAAGATGAAGTCAAGAACCATGAAAAGGTCTATTAGTGAATGTCCCATCTTGCCCGGGGTGCAGGGGTTTCAAATGACTTGTGCATAAGTTGTGAAAAACATGTGACCAGCCAAAATGTTATACCTCTCTTTTCCTTCTTCTTCTCCTTCACTTGCATGCTCTTCTCTGTACTTCCGGAATGAAAACCTGAAAATTTTTAAGAAAGTATCAAAACCACCCTCTTGCACAAAATACCGGCGATTTGTTGCAGTTTTTGGTCTTTTCCAGGGTGAGAATAAATTCAGTGAAAGTTTATCAAGGGCATCGATAACCATCACGTAATCCAGTGCCATAAAATCGCTCTGGAGGAAATCACTTTCGACGTTCAGTAGACCCTCCTGATTTGTGCATATTCTCAAAACAAATTGATTCAAATCATCCACAAGCTTCTGAACTTGTGGAATGTCAGCATCACTTGAAAACTGCACCTCTATCTCATCTCCCTGTCTAAAATACAAGTTCTTCAGCAAACGGGCGTCGTCTTCTAGCGGCCTGTCCTGGTAGAAGAGTATCTGCTCGCACACAGGCACATGAATGGTTTCTTGTACGGCGAGTTTGAGGTCGTAAACCCGTTTGTTCTCCCATTTGTCAAGTAAAAGTTTCACCCGACCTGTAGCACCTGTGCTAGAGCATCTGTAGTTAGCAAATAGCTCCATTGTTCTCAGAAACCATCTTGTTCGAGTGCTTTTTACGCTAATTCAGAATATTTGGCCCGCCATTTTGTAATGCCGCAATAACATATCCCATAAAGCATTGCGGTGGACCTGGGCCTGGGAACGAGGTTAAATATTTGTAGGGCCCAGGCCTCGATATTCCACTTTTCCAAGATGGCGGTCACATTTTTTGAAAAATGTGGCAATACTATGAAACAGAAAGATTCTCATGAAGGTAAAACTGTACTGTATCTTCATTCATCAGACTTAGAATGTAGAGATGCTCTCATGCCACCTACCTTTTGGAATGCTATTATATTGATTATTGGTCCTTGACATAAATATAAATTGGGGTCATATATTCCTTTTCTTGGAAAGATTGCGTCATAATTTAATAGCTGTACTTCCGTGTTTAGAATTTTCATACATTTAAAACGAAAATTACTAGTTAAGAAATATTTGTCAAACGATGGAGCTATTTGCTAACTACAGATGCTCTAGCACAGGTGCTACAGGTCGGGTGAAACTTTTACTTGACGATTGGGAGAACAAACGGGTGTACGACCTCAAACTCGCCGTGCAAGAAACCATTCACGCGCCTGTATGCGAGCAGATACTTTCCTACCAGGACAGGCCGCTAGAAGACGATTCCCGTTTACTGAAGAACTTATATTTTAGACACGGAGATGAAATTGATGCGCAGTTTCCAAGCAATGCTGATATTCCACAAATTCAGAAACTTGTGGACGATCTGAATCAATTTGTATTGAGAATAATATTATGTTCGAACCAGGAGGCTCAATTGAATGGCACACATAGCTTCCCTGAGAGTGATTCATTTGAGCGTGATTACACGATGGCTATCAGTACACTTCATGAGCTAGCATCGAATTATTTTTCACTCTGGAAAAAACCAAAAACTGTGGCAAATAGGAAATATTTTGTGCAAGAGGGTGGTTTCGATGCTGTGGTTGAAATTATTAGGTTTTCATCCAGTCAGTGCAGAAAAGTTATCACTCCAGGATGTCAATCAACAGAAGGAGAAAAGAGGTATATGAAAGGGTAGAAAGCTCGTGAAATTCCGAAGCTGTGAATGATCGTGAGAAACCACGAGTCATGCAACTTGAAACAAATTGTTCAAATTCCCCACCACTCCTCCCTTCAGATGTACGATTCCCTACCCATGGGGCAACATACATCAAATTCCCCACTCCTCAGGCACATCACTGAGTCAAATGCCTGGGGTGTGCCCAGGTGAGGGGGGGGTGGTTTGTTGAAGTTTTGATTTGATCGGTACATTATACTGCAGATAAATTAAAAAATTTTTTTTGTTTTCGCAGATCACTGCTTGACAGCTGGCAGAGGACTAATAATTCCAGCTCAACAAGCTTTAAGCTCCTCCTGGAGTGCCTGTTTGTACTATGGGACTTTGCAGAAAATGTACAAGATCGCAAGCTTGTCATTAAGAATGATATATTTTTCTTAATCATTGATGCCTTTCTTTTGGACCCTCAGTCAGCAAGTGAATATGTCTCATCAAGTGTGCTGACAGATCTGCATGATATTAATTTCCAGGCACTTGGATGTTTGTGTGGGTGAGGTTTTATATTTTATATTTAATAATATAGAATATATATATATATATATATATTAATTAGTATATATCATACATGTACATGTAGCGATCTTCAATAAGCCATTTATTTTATATATTATGATTATGCCTTTTTCTGCAATTATATAAGCTCCAGGCCTTAAGGGCTGTTATTGCATTTGTTGGTTTCTTTCACAGTGCTAGAGGCCTGGGGTAAATTTGCCCTCTTAAAGCATTTTCTAATGCCCATTTGGGGGTAATGGATGGGGGGACTGTTACCCTCTATCTATCGCCCCTGAAGCAGGACATATCATTTATTATGAGCAGGGGAAGGACTGGTCATTTTATGGGGGGGGGGGGTTATTTTTCTTTCAGAACTTCAGAAGGGGGGTCACATTTTTTTAACAATTTTGAACCAGTGCAAGTGACCAGTAAGGTAGTAGTTAGTTTAAAAAGCATAATTTTATTGTATGCTATTATCACCATCTTCATTTGCATTTTGAACCTCAGTGTTGTTACACTTGACTACAGCAATAACATATGAGAACAGCATCTAAAACCATGAAAGATTTAAAATCTTTAAGACCGGCAACGTTTTCTAACTAAAAGGTTTGACTTAAGGGTTTGAAACCATTGCTCAAATTAATTTAGTACTTGTGAGAATGAATAATTAGAAAATAACCTGCTTGGAACAGAAGATCATTGGTAACCATCATCTGAGTCATGTTAAATGACTGTGCTGATTTGTTGAAGCAAGTTCCAGCTCTTTGACCAAAGCAAGTCATTGTCCTTGCTGCTGGATCAAAACGAACTGTTAGTATCTCATCATCATCATCATCCTCAAATCACTCCTGACATCTGTGCAAATCACACTATCCTTGTGTCTTCTCCTGCTTGCTCAGACAGCAGTTCCACATCCATCCTCTTCATTATCCTTATACCCGACCTCTTCATCAGCCTCGTCCCCTTCCTCACCCCCTTCTTCACCCTCTACCTGTTCTTCTTCTCCTTGTGCTCACCATGTTCTCACTCCACAGTTGTTGGTTGACATTCGTTTTGCATTTGCCTTCATTTGTTCCGCTCTGAAGGTTTGCAAGATTTGATCGACTTTCATAGCTGATCTGTTATTGATCATTGTTAAAGTTGTTGTTGACAAGCATAATATAATAACATGTCATTAGCAGTAACAAATGCAAAGTTTTTTCCAAAAGAAAAATCACAATCAACATTATTTGGGGTTTTATAATTCAGTATTTTTAATTGTAATGGCTGAATATAGCAAATGAACGTTTACTATTTTGTTGACTAAATATGAGAATTGGGTTTAGGAAATGGTCATAAGTATCAACAAGCAGGGGAGGGTGGAGAAAAAAGACATATGTTGGTACCCCTCTAAAAAGCCTAGGAAAGCTTGAAAATAATAAATTTCATAACCTTCCAAAAGATGAAAATATCCAAAACATGTTTAATGTTCTCCAGTTTGTGGCAATTCATCCATATCTTGTTATTGTAAACAAAATTTATCCTCAACGTTTTCTTCAATTTCTGATTCATGCAGAGTTTGAATCTGAGCTGGATTCTGAGAAACCAAAATGAATGTCATCCAAGACAATGCAGGCCTGTAGGCTGGTTTTTGTTTGGGGCAATTCATTATTGGGTTGAAGAGGACCACTGTTTAGTATCCTTGTGAATGCCATTGAAGGCATGAGTATCTAGGGGATGTGGGGGAAAGGCCACACACAATATTTTTAAAATTAATAGGTTCTTGGAAATGGCATTTCCTGCATTTCGAGAGCATTTCTTAGTCACCTCATAAGAACTTACAATTGTAATGAATTTACTTTAATTAATGTTTTACTAATTTTTTTCGACTCAAAAATGTCAACAAGTTTACAAGCTTTGATTTAACTCAGTGTGTAATTTTCAAGAAATTGACAAACTCAGCAAAGAAGCAATTCCAATTCAAGCATAGCCTGCAGGGATGAAGTTGAGTATATTCCATTGTTATTTCTTCAACGTAACCAAAATATTTGCAAAAAGGTGCTGAAACATGAACAAATTTTGAAAAATACCATAGAGTCCCAAAAGTAGGAACCCTCGTTACTTTCAAATTTGGTAGCTGTTGGGGGCTGCTACTTTCAGAGTGTTGTGACATGGGGGGGGGGGGGGTTGTTGCTTTCAAGGTCCAAAATATGTTAAGACTAGAACATGACTCACACAAGCTTTCAGGGAAAAGTTGATGTCACCTGAATACTTAATTAGCATGTTCCTGTGACTTAAGTGATAGTAATTAAAACTGCTACATACATATATCTGCGTACATACCTGTATCTGTGTTTGGTTTCAAATGCCATACCGATTACCGGTAGGTGAAATAAAGCTCTAATTGTTGGGTTTTTGTTATAAGGAAAGTGCTCAGAAATGTTTTTATTCCTACTTTCTAGGGGGTCATTACTTTTGGAGGGGTCATTACTTTGGGGTTCACTACTTTCAGAAATCCATAGTGGCCTCTGAAAAATTATGTTACTTTCAGGAGGGGTCATTACTTTTGGGGGTCACTACAAGTTTTCAGAAATCCATAGTGGCCTCTGAAAATTTATGTTACTTTCAGGAGGGGCTCATTACTTTTGGGGGTCGCTACTTTCAGAAATCCATAGTGGCCTCTGAAAAATTACGTTACTTTCAAGAGGGGTTGTTACTTTTGGGGCATCACTACTTTCAGAAATCCATGGTGGCCTCTAAAAAATTACGTAACTTTCAGGAGGGGGTCATTACTTTTGGGGCATCGCTACTTTTGAGACATTATGGTAATCATTTAATATGCCATAATAAAATTATGGATATCTGGGCACTTGACATATACGTGTACATTGTACTCTCGAAGTCCCAGATGGACTGACCCTGTGTCTCGTGTATGGAATGGGTGCTTGTAAGGTTTTGAAACAGTTCTGCATGCATGCACACATCAGCGGAGGCCAGGGATCTCGAAATGATCATATGCCTTCAAAATCATCTACTGTACAAGACCTGGAATGCTGGATCTTTTTTCAATTGTTTTTTTTGTACACCTCAGCTGCTGTCAATGTTTCTTTGGTACCCCTCTAATGGAACTGAAATATTTTTGGTATCCCCCTTAATTTCCTCCACCACCACCACCCCTCCCCCTTGTATACACTTTATGGCCAGTCCCTTATCAATCACTGATTTTTAAATGACAGTAGAAATGGTCTGTTCCTCTCTATCAAGACAGCTGTATCTAGCAAAAAAAGTGGGCCCCAAAATGGGGCATGTGCTTTGGTATCCCATCAGTTGTTCAATGAATAGACACTGTATCATTAAAATGCGTATTAATTGCATCATCACACATTTAATTTGGTTGTTTTCCTACATTATTTGCCTTTAGGTCAGCAGAGTTCGACTCAAGAGTTCAAGAGGCTCTGGTTGCCAATGATGCTGTAATTACCAAAATGGTTGACATGATGGACTGGTATTGCCCACAGATCAGAGATATATATAACTTGCTGTGCCCCCAGGTTGCAGGTCATGGTCTGTTTTACATAACATACAACACCAAGACACACAAGATGTTGACACAAGCTGGAATTCACCACAAGGTGATCAGCACAATGAGGAATTGCCTGAATGATCCTACTGGTGATACTGTGCTTAGGTAAGCAACACATTGGTAATAGGGTGGTCAAAGGTTTTGACAGTCCACTAATAATTATTAGTTTAAAAATCAATCCCATGCTGTGCACGAAATGATTAAAATCTGTGGACTTTCCAAGTTACTGTCAATACCTATGTTATAGGCCACACCTCGTTTGGAAGAAGTTAGAGTTCTGGCTTGTACATGGGCCTGCACAAGTACATGTATTTCAGATAATCATCAACTGTTTTATACACGGTTTCTTGATAATTAATGGCAATTTTACATAAAAAATCTGGAGAATGGTAATAAAAAAATAATCAGCTACCTTGCAAAAATTTCTGGCTGTTCATGCAAACATACAAGTAAGTCAAATTATGGCACATCGATCATTCATGTTACGAATGAATCATGGAAATTTTAAAAAATGCTTTCACATTAATTGAAATCAATCAGTATTTTCTATTGATTTATTGAAGGGTTGACAGGGACTTATTTTTCTTAAAATTTCTTTCAGTTTCTCTAAATTAACAATTAGTTATGGCATTTTTCTCAACTTTTGCATCATATTTTATGTAAAAGGGAAATACTGAAGTTAAAGATACTTTCCTTGAACTGCTGTGTTACTTGTTAAGCACTGTTAATTACAAAGTACTTGTTTGAGGTTAGATTCTTCCCGCATAGCAGTCAAAAGTTTAGGGTGCGGCCAAGTGATCTTCCACTGTTGGCCCCTACATGTAAATATAATTCTAAATCTGGCACTAAACATAACCCTAACCCTAAACCATTTTTTTAAAATAGTGTTCTGGAATGTTCCAAATGAAAAGTCACATTGGGGGACATAATTTCAATCAGCCCCACCGAAACATCAGTATTCAAGACCTCAATTAAGACCTAGATATGTTTTACTTATCTGATTTTTTTAATCATATTGTAATTATAATTTTGTTTTTATTTTTAACTTGTAATGCACACATGAATATAATTATGTATATGTAATACATGCAAAATAAATTATTATTATTATTATTATTATATTACTATTATATTATTATTATTATTATTATTATTATTATTCTGTTGTTCCTGGTTTAAGTATGTGTGGTATAAAATGTATTTATTGTTTTCTGTGTGTTTGTAGATATTATGGATGCCTTTTCCTATCCCGACTAAGAGCCTCACCTGACACAGTGTTAGATAACGATACAGCAGAAACCATTGATGAGTTGCTAGATCAGTTCCTGAATTTACACAAACCAGATGAACTGTTAAGATGGGAGATGGAAAAAGAATATGTGTGGGTAACTCTTGTGCCCATGATTCACCTTGGATTTGCTGGTGGCCCCCCTGGTAAAATAGAAACAAACAGCATAAGTTCATCAGTTGGTAGCAACAGTGATTTAAGAAAAGCAACTACCACATCTGACAACAGAATATTTCAGATTGAAATACTAGACTTCATGAGGGCAACTGTGAGATTGCACATAACTGAACAGAGCTGTGCTGAAGAATCCAGAATGGCAGTGATAGAATGTATGGAGACTAGAGAAGCAATTGATTGTGAGACTACTAATGAGAAGAACCAGGAGGTGGAGCAATCTGAAGGCAGTTTGCAGGACGCCAAGCAATCTGAAAGAGGTTTGCACAGCACTAATAGCAACTGTGTATTCAGCAACGTGTTTCTGGTGGCAAAATGGCCTGGGTCACAAGCAGCTCAACAACTAGGGCTGTTTGCACTTTTCTACCTGCTGAATTTTGAGGAAAATCGCCATTTGACTCAGTTGGAATGTATGTTAGACTATCTGATTTGTCTGTCGTGGTACATTGGCCCAGAGCAACGTACACAGTTAAATGAACAACTAGCAAAATTTGAGCATCAAAAGCCGCCATCCCTCATGACAATTTCCAAATCTGTTCTGGCAAGAATGCATGGCTTACAATCTGTACTCAGAATCTGAGTAGTCTATTATACAGTTATAAATACTGAATACAAGCAACCTGCAGATACAACTACAATCATGGTCGAATTGCAAAATCGTTGGAACGATAAGCCACTTCCCCTCCCCTCCCCCCACTCAATGTTGGTCAATTTGTAGACAAATTGGGAAGGGCGGAGGGAGGTGTAGAAATGTTTCTAAAGACATTTGGGATCGTGTGCATTTAAAATATTCGTGTATGCTAATATATTTTACACTTTGAGTTAGTATATGCCTATTGGAACAACGATTTTTGTCTATGATTGTAGCCGAGTCTGTTTCTCTTACTCCCCACTTTCCAATTTGTGTTCACTGGTCACATGCTGTATTTCTCCATGATAACACTGATCAATCAATCGATTTGTTGACTGATTAATCGACTGAATTGTGGATGAGAAAGTGACAGCTTGCAGCCTATCCTGACCACTGTAGAGGTTTTCATCTTGTGATCAGAAATAACCACAAGGTACTGGATACAGCAGTGAATGTTTGATGAACTGAGAACAATGAAATAACATCAACAAAATAAGTTAGTATTGTGTAAATCAGTCGAAAAGAACCTTGTGTATGCCCTTCAACTTCACTTTGAACCGCAGCAACAACAACAGCAACAATAAATTATACCAAAAAATGAAGTTGCATAATTATTGTGTTAGAAAAAGAAACTAGGCACAACAACAATGTAGGTCACCTATCTAGAAATATGTCGAAGAGCTATTTGAGCTAGGTGACACAAGTAGATTAATTTAATATGAATACAGTCAGTTGTATGAAAGAGAAGAAAAACGGCCTATCATAATAAAAACAATTATAATAAATGTACGCGTGCACACATCCCCGGATCGTTAAACCAGGGGCATTCCGTCGAGCGAGAGAAACGCCCCCTCATTTTCCCCGCGTTCCTCCTCCCCCCCCCCCCTCCGGGTTTCCAAGGATGACGTAGTTAAAAATAGTATAAAAGAGATCAGAATAATTAGGAGTTTTGATATAGAAAGGTAATGTAGGATTAGCCAATTGAATGCTATCAGCAGGGATTTCGACTGACTTTTTAATGAGATTTTTTGGAAAGTTTTATTTCGTTATTAGTTGAATTTCAGGCTTGGTTTCCCTAAAGACATACAAAGTTATTAAATTCTGACGGAAGAGTTCTATTAGGACATTGTAGGTGATACGTCGGCAAGTCATAATGAAGAAATAACAGGTCACTATTATTAGGGTGGTCTAGGATGCTTAGAGATTAAACAATGACTAGAGTGGTCATCAAATTTGGAATGGTGACTGTTTGTGAGACTGGTTCGTGTCTAAAGATTGCTGATTTTGACTATTACTAACTAAAGAGTGTTTGCCACGTTATTCACGTGTGGCCGGCTCGAGTAGTCAGTTCTCAAATAGAACGCGACAACTATCAAAACTGGTTCTGGCCAGACTGGCCCTGCTCATGGATTAGAGCCGCTCAATTCCGGACGGCCACGGCGCAGGAATTTGGTGAGTTTTGGCGGGAAAAATGCTCGCGCGTGCCCTGACCTTGCCCTTAATAATGGCAAGCCACATGGCCGTCTAGAACTGCCTAATGAGAAGCACTCTAAGTGCATGTCGCCACGTGAAGCACCTTCTTCTCTAGCGTCTCGTATTTAGGAGTATTCCGGCCAAGAGGCGCCATGTGGAAGTCTATATTTAATAACATTCCACAAAGCGATAAAAAAATGAAAAGCAGGCTCACTTCTGGCGAATGGATGCACATTTCCGGTTATAAGGGGCGGGAGATGAGAAAGCAGGGGGTGGGAGGCGAGAAGTTCTAAACCCTCTGCCCCCCCACCATCCCATACTTAGCACATTGTTAGTGTTTCGCTAATGGGTTTGGCCCAATTTTGTAGAATATTCTTATTCGCTTTCTCGTATTAGTCGTGAGTGTGTAACTTAAACGGGTGAACAAACGCTACGTTGGGGTGATATTTTGCTATAATGGCTGGACGACAATCCGTGACGTTAGTTCGACAGTTAAAATAGAGCCCAGTTAAACTAATATTGTTAGATCTGTAATCGAGCATTGATACCATCATAGGCACTGCTATCTCCAAGAATACACGGTGCCTAAAGAAGATCCTCGACATACGAGCAAAGATTTGTGCAAATCGTCTTGGTATATAGAATATATCAGACAAGCCCTTAAAACAATTAATAGTGCCATTTCCATTTGTTGTTAAAATCTTTAAAGCCTTAGTGACATTCCAATTACCCTGGGTGCCAGAGGTTAGACCCGCTCAAGCGGCGGAGAATAAAACTGAAAACGGAGGCCGAAGGCGTAGGGCCTCATTGTGCGATCGTATGAGCGGGAAGAACCTCTGGCACCCAGGGTACATTCCAATGATTAATGGATCTCCTTTGAAGTAGCGATATCTCCCTGAAAGCTCTCTTGAACGCGTTCGCTCCCCATGTTGTGTTCCACCAATACCAGTTGAAGTTGGAGGAAATAAACGTTTTCCCACGAAGAGTGGCGGCTACTCCAGTTTTCGAGAGCCATGGCGCACCGAACCAAATTTTACTCTTGTCAAACTCCACAAAGTTCCACCAGTTTACAATCATATCGTCATTTATGTAGAAATATCCATTGAACTGAGGATAATAACGCATTGCTTGGGCCGCACACTCGTATCCAAAGTAACCCTGTTCCATATTTACCACAAGAACTTTGTGCTTCGTGCTAGGTTCAGAGCCGCAGATGACAATGTGGGGAAATGCTCCTTTGTAGAACGAGAGCAACAAAGGAATGGAGTTGTAGAATGGGAAATTGTATATTATAATAAGAAGAACGTCGGCGAAAACACCGCGGTGACATTGTCTCAGTTCTGATAGGGGCATCTGAAGCATGTTGCTTGTATTCCTTAGATTGTGGTGCCCAGTCCAGTCCTGATTAGACTGGTTGGCCTGTGGTTTTTTCAACCTTGTTGATGTAGATAGGGTCGCAGTCGATTTTCGTGGATTGGTTCGCCTATGAGGCTTGGTTAATGTGGACACGGTCGCAGTCGACTTTCGTGGATTGGGTTGCCTGTGACGCTTAGTTAATGTAGACATGGTCGCAGTCGATTCCTGTGGATTGGTTAGCCAGTGACGCTTGGTTAATGAAGACATGGTCGCAGTCTTTTTTTGTGGATTGGGTTGCCTGTGGCGCTTGATTAATGTAGACATTGTCGCAGTCGACTTTCGTGGATTGGGTTGCCTGTGACGCTTAGTTAACGTAAGCACGGTCGCAGTTGACTTTTGGGGATTGGGCTGCCTGTGAAGCTTGGTAAATGTAAGCATTGTCGCAGTCGACTTTCGTGGATTGGTTTGCCTGTGAAGCTTGGTTGATGTAGGCACGGTCGCAGTTGATTTTTGTGGATTGGTTTGCCTGTGAAGCTTGGTTAATGTTGGCATGGTCGCAGTTGACTTTTGTGGATTGGTTTGCCTGTGAAGCTTGGTTAATGTTGGCATGGTCGCAGTTGACTTTTGTGGATTGGTTTGCCTGTGAAGCTTGGTTAATGTAGGCACGGTCGCAATCGACTTGCGATTGGTTTGCCTATGAAGTTTCCTTAGATCTTGGTGATGACTGATTGCCTGTTTTTGTTGTTCCATTTCTTGTATATGTTTGGATGTAATGGACTTCATTAGCTGCTTCGGTTTAGTATCAATAAGTGCTGACAGAATCGTTGCAGAAGTACCCATAATCCATTGCAAACTATCCTGGGTGGCTGGGTGTGGTTCGTCGGTATCCACTGCTGGTACACGTGTGGTGATGAAGGGATTCGGTGCACTCATGAATTTGCCAAGACCTCTCATCCATTTTCCGTTCTCCTCGGTGAACTGTTGTTGCTCGTTCCTTTTGAGCATACTTGTCAAACTGCCGCTTCGGCTTCTGTAAACACCTGAATATTAAACAAAAGACGCAATGATGTTTGTATCAAATCTGAGATGCAAAATCCGACTTCAAATAATAAGAACAAAGACTTACACTAGAAAGTTGGTGCACCAACTTAGAACAAAGACCTCTCAACCGCTGTAGAACATTACCGGCTCCTTACCAAAGACTAATTACTGACACTAAACAAGCCGACTGCTAATTAGACCGACGCATGAAATGAGACCGCAACGCCAACGGTATAAATACCGCCTACATGACCGATTTGACTCTGAAGATGACTTCCACACAGGTTGTCAAAACGTCAGTCACCAACAACAGTCCTTCTCAGGACTACACTAACTCGGACGATCACTCTACTGCAAACATTGACTCATCTGGGTTCAGACAATTTACTTTAGAAATAATTTTATTAATCTAGGTAACAGGAATAGTTTAATAATACCGTTAGTCAAAAGAGAAGACAATACAATAAAGATATAACAAAACTTACTTGAGAAACGTTTCGTGGATGCCGTGTTATTAACTCTTCCTTTACAAAAGATAAAAAGTCAGTGAGTCGTAAGTGAACTCAATCAGTGAATATTTAAAACAAACCGCAGCAAACAGAGAAAGTCAACTTCTTGAATTTGTTTACCAAGTCCATGTACTTCCATGCAAAACACATTTTTCGAATTTTGCACCGTTATGAGTTTAAAAATTACCCATTTTCATTCACGTTTGTTCTTCTTGAGCTAAGCCATAAATCTAAGAGTGCCTGGGTAATGGAAAAGAAAAATAGACGTGTCATTCGTTTTTATGTTCCGTACCTATTGAGCAGGCGCTCAATCAGGCGCTTCACATCCGGAAACAGAATTTTGGAAATTCGACATTTTCTGCGAGTAAAAAATTACTAGTAAACCAGTTTAAATGACTTAAAGAACTTTTTTTTAAGTCTAGAGTCAGTTATAATCTAGCCTGATTTTGGGTCTAGAGAATTAAATTTTGAAAATGTGCTGGGGGAGCAAGCCCACAGACCCCCTCCCTAGAACCTCGTGCCTAGCTTCTGTGTTCGAAAATTTGGAAACCGGTCAGTTTTTTTTTCGGGATCCGTGCCTGTTGAGCCGCTGTAATTTGAACAGCGTGTGTCGGCAACCAATGGAAGCGAGACGAGTCGCGCGGCTTGTCTCAATTCTGTGGGTTGTGACATTCAGGAACCAATGTGTTAATGATAATAATAAAACCTACAGAAATTCAATAAAATGTTATACTAACTACTTCACTCACCTGCAAAGATATAACACAATACAAGCCCGCAAACATTGAGAAGGAAGAAAAACGCCACCATTTTCCCTGGCTTGCGTATCACAGCACGACTCATCTGCAAAACCAGGGGGCATAATACATTACATACTAGTCAAATCTTGGTAACTTTGACTGAATTTTAACCTTTAACTACCTGCCAGACAGTGTCTTTCACGTTCCATCACAAAATAAATACCAAATGTTTTTAGCTCGGAACTATAGATAAAAACATTGAATAGACTTAGGCGACGCCTTCAGCATATCAGCGGTGGGATTTGTTGATGATACAGAACAGAATCCAATCGCAATGTTTTGACCAAAACAACATCAAATTGACTGCCGAACATTTTATTTATTATTAACTATAGCCATAGCGTGCAACTCCGAACGATTATGGACCATCGAGTCTACCGACGCGGCCCATGCTCATTTTCCATATGAATATGTTCAAATATGCATTACGATTCTAATTGAGGGATTAGAAAGCCTTGGATTTTGTGAAATCCCTTACAAAGATCTTACAAAAGTTGCCTCTTACTATTGCATCCCAACAATCAGGCCTCGTCCACCTAATACATGTACGTTTTCAAAAGCTTCCGCTTTCGAAACATGATAGTGTGTATGGGGCTAAAGAATCCGTTTTTGCTTCAATGAGTTTTCAAAAGCTCCACTTTGGGAAGCGTTTTAGAAAGTCTCCGTTTTCGGTGAAAACAATCAGCGTTTTCGATCGTTCTAAAGCCTGGTTTCCATATAATCGCTGGGATCGCCAGGATTGCCAGGATCGCTGGAAAAAATGTTCAGCGATCCCAGCGATTATATGGAAACGCTCTTTAGCGATCACAGCGATCATGAACTATCCCAGCGATTTCGATCGCTGAGATAGAACTAGAGTCTATCTCAGCGATCCTAGCGACCAAATCACTTGGATCGCTGAAAAACGTGCTGACACCGTTTCCATATGATCGCTGGAATCGCAAGGATCGCTAAACTTTTTTCAGCGATCCTGACGATCCTAGCGATCCCAGCGATTATATGGAAACCAGGCCTAATGTGGAAGATCGGCACACAAACACGTAAAAAGTATATGCGTATCAAACGAAAATGGATTAGTGTGAACGAGACCTCAGTAACTCTCGTTTGTTCTAATAATGCAATAAAATAGTGTCGCTTGTGTGTCTGGACAATAATATAAACGCTTTTAGAAAATATTTGTCTGCAAAAGAAACAGTTCAGAAAACGTTTTCAGAAACGTTTTATTTCGCACGCGCCGTTCTGAAAGCAGGTAGTGGGTACCTTACGCAGCTGGGACGGCAATGGCTACGACGACGCTGCTGAAATTCTACTTTCTCGTTTTCGTTTTTCCTTTGTGTATCATCCATTCGTTTTTATTGTTCCTTGTGTGAAGAAGGGCGAATTATAGGAAGAGGAAACTTAGTTTTGAAGCCAAACTAATAACAGGATATTTTCTATTTCCACGTTCACGTTGTCTAGAAGACCAAAGATTTGTAATTTTCACGTCGTTATTCTGAAGACGACGGTGAACAGGTGGTCAGCTTGGCACATTCCAACGTGTAGTTTATTGTATTCTGTAATTAAACCTTTTGTTCTCTGCCGTCGTCGTCGATGTTGCCGTGCAGGCTGCGTAAGGTACTGCACGCGCGCGCTAGTGTGACGTCACGCGTTGTTTCTGTCCTGTGAGAGAACATGGAACGTTAGCCAATCAGAGCGCGCGTTACATCTTGTCTTATACCGCATATAAATATTAGCATGTTCTAGTCCCTCACCTTAGAAATAAAACGCCGTAGAGTCATCCCACAGGTGCTGCCGGCTAAACAAAATAGTATTTAATAATTGTTTTAATAATTATTTAATTTGTTTCTGTTTTTATTTGGTATTTTCCGATCTCTTTTTGTTTTCTTTGTTTATGTTGCGCGCGCATTGTTGTAGATGGGTTTTTCATGCACTTGTTTGTTTCGTTTGTTTGTTTGTTTATTTCCGTTGCAGATTTAGTATATATGTATAGTTTGATTTCGTCATCTATAACGTGATTAGTTGGAGTCCTTGACCGTAACTGTGCTCAGTCACTTAGTGGGTGGCTCTGCCTAAAATGTTCTACAATTGGTCTGCGATTTAATGGAGCAAAAACCAATTGCAGAATCGCATACATTTTAGGAATCCTCCTGATGATCATTTACTGTTCTAGAGCGGATTTCGCATGAGTGTCGAAAAAGTGATGCTTTGTCTTTGCAGTGTCTTTACTCATCAATTTACGTCCAGCGAATCACGAAAGGAAGCAATAACACTATTGTTTCTTAACCAATCACGCTTCATAGTAATGACAAGACATTACAAGACAACACGTACGT
>JANVCK010236406.1:7500-26397 GCA_026546655.1 Epizoanthus illoricatus | reverse complement strand
AAAATACAGAGATTTCTAAGTTTCTAGAAATTCGAACTGAAAACGTCACTTAGGCCGTTTTTGCACCGAGCTCTTCATTTATACTCTGTCATTTATTGATCGGAAGCACTTTTTAAAAAATTCTCTGGTAGAACTGGCACAAATATGTTTTTTTATTCCAAATACTTGGATCCTAGTGGTGGTAGAGAGGAGAGACTGAGAAACAATCAGTCAGTCATGCCATGGTTCTCTTGATAAAATGGTTCACTCTGAAAATAAGATGCTAGTTTACAGTCAGTTCATATTTTTCTGGGTATGGTATTTTTTATAGAAACTTTTATTTGGCATAAGGTGAGAACACTTAGTGCCACTATCAAACCCATGGAAACCACAAGAACTGGTTTCTTATGGCTTTCACTTGATGGATGCAAGTTGCAGCGAAAGATCAGTTCATATTTGGATTCTTGTAGTATTTTCGTGGTACTTGTTTTGCAGTGATTTGCCATTGATCTATCTTTAATAGGGCGTCAATTTCCAAGTCAGGCTGGTTCAACTCAAACACCTCCCCCCTCCTTCAATAAATCTGACACAAAATTGTTAATGTCATTTGTTTCAACCATTTGAATAATGCATTATGCAAAATATCATCGAACAAAAAAGTCTTCCATGGACTATGTGACAATATTCAATTCACTGGAGAAGGTAATTAAAAAACTCGTGCTTTTGTGTTTGACAAGGCATTCTAAACACCTCAAAACAACAGCACTCGGCTGAAGAGGCCTCATGCTTTCATGTTTCTAGGTGTTTGGAACCCCTCATCAGACACTTGCACTCATTTTTTTAAATATAACTTCTCATGTGGTCACAGAAGCAAGCAGAAACTTGTGACATGAAACATGTATATGATCAATGAAAACCATAACTATTTCAAGCCAGTTTCACACACATTTCTAATGGGAACTTCTCTGTGTGAACTAATGATTTTAGGAGATTGTTTTGCATAAAAAACTGCCAGTTCAGGGTTGCTTGTCCAGGTATCAACAAAATATACATTTAAAAAGAATGTGTTTTCTTATAAAAACAATAAATTATATATTTCACAATGAAAATGAACTTTCAAAGGTCATGAAAAACCTTTGAAGGCAAGGAGAACTAACGAAGGTTCGAAAATTTGTCCCAGCCCTACAAACAACCAAGTGAAATTGAACAAACTCCTTTGTAATAAAACAAAGAAAATGATAAAATAGGTGTGGTCTTTGGGCATCAAAACAAGGCACTAATATTTGAGGTACCTTACTTTTATTTCAAAATTACAAATCTGTGGTAAAAACAACTATAGAAGGCCTACCTTGTTATTTTTGTTCTGCAAAAATGAAGACACACAAGAGAAGTGAATAATGACCCCAGCACCCTTTACTCCTACCTTAATTTAGTTGGGGGTTATAACATTCTGTTGACGTCTAATAACCAACAGTTATTAATTCTGTATGTAAGATAATGAAGAGTTTGTTTTCATAATTTATTTTCTGGCATTTGAACTGATCCGTAGTTAGGAACTGCATGGACAGGTGTATTGTGTGCAAAGTGAAGTATATGAATAATCAAACAATTCTGCTTTCAGCCTGTTAAAGGAAATGCAAGCTGGTTTTGGGACTATGCAATTGGATATTACACATTGGAATTTTGGTTTTGGTTAAGGTAGGGCATTGCAGTTTCATTATTTTTCAAACCCTGATACGAATTTTAAGGGGATGCTTCATACCCCTGCTGTTGAAAAGACTAAGTATTAGACAGTGTAATAATAATTTGTTCATACATGTACACAATTTATTGTGCAAATTGTAAATTATGACAGACTGTGCCTTTTAATAAATAAGTGACCAGGCTCTAATATAATGTGTGAATAAAAAGTGCACCAAACAATTTCTTATTATATAACCTGGCAACCATCTCATTTGGCAACTGAGTTGAATTGGCTGATTCTTAATTATCAGCACCTGATTCAAATCAATGGTGTGACAAGTCTGATCCACAAACAGCTGACCGTCAGAAAGTTTTGTATTGTGAAATGGTGGAATCTGTGCAGTTCAGTCATTCATGACAAATAGAAATCAAATCCTCATGCAAGCTAGGTTGTCTCTACAGAAGTGTCTCCCCTTATATGTCATAAAATGTTTGCTTACAACTCTCACACTGTATTGACTGATTCTTGCCTTTGAAGGAGCATTACATGATCAAATTTGACCAATTCAATGGGAGAACATTATTACAGTGAAAATTGTTGGTGAACTATACAAAATGTAATATTAGCTTTTACATGTAAGTTAGTCTTCAAATTCTAGTAGAGTTGTTGCCTGGTTTTGTTGTTTTCCAATGAGGACAACAGAATTTTTGCTGTAGCCAAATTAAAGCTTCAATATATGTCTACCCACCAGTAACTGGTCAACATCTATTTTTAGTTCTTTTGTACCAGGTCTGGTTCCATGGATAAACTGGGCACAGTTGAATCTGTTTCATCGAGTGACAGTTGAGAGAATAGATAAAAGTTACAAGGTAATTAATTATATAGTAGTTTATCAGTGTTTGCATTAATTTGGATATAAGTGAGTGAGGCAGACAGACAAACAGACAGAAGTGGATGGATGCATAAGCAGATCTAGATGGTCTGATTACCTGACTGACATACCTTTGTTCCAAATTTTCTATGGAATTAATTGCATTTATTTAGTTTTTATTCTTGTTCTATCTTTGGGCAAGCCCCATTATTCTTAGAAAAATAATCCTTGTGGTGCTCTAAATTAATTAAATGATGTGATCAACACAGAAATTTCATCACATAATTTTCAAAGTTTAATTTTCAATTTCTTGGCATCACAGGGCCTTAATTTGACTGCTTTATTGCACATTTTTGCAGGTGTTCAACTTTGACTGCCTGTTCAAACAGCATGTTACAGAGTGGGCCATTCCAAGGTATGATGTCTCTGTTATTACTGAAGAATTTTACAGTTACATGATTGTGTACATTATATTTAACAGTTTGGCATCAAAGATATTTATAAATTATCTTCCCTAGAGCTATGCTAGGCCTATTGCCATACTACATAAATATAATATATACATGCATGTGCTGCTGTTAGCAGTGCCTATACAGTGGCAAAACTTTAATGACAACATTATATATATTTTTTAATTGCACAAGATAGGATATATCCATGTTAAACGATTAATTAAATTGTCAATTTTTAAGTGTGTACCAAAAATATATGTATGTCATTGTGTCAGATGTAGCTTTAATGGCTGACTGGCTACCATCAGCCATTGTTGGCTGGCTGACCATAGCTGATTGTGTCCCAGGGTGGCCAACCATGGCAAACAGTCCTCCTGATGATTGGTAAAAAATCATATGACTAACCATAGCCAATCATGACTTACCATGGTTAAACATGGATGATTGTGATCATGACTGATCAATTTTTATTCTTTTCTTAATGCTTTCAAGACACTCACTGATAACTGAGACAGGTGTGCAAAGTGTAACTTTATGGTTTATTCTGCTCTAGGTAGAAAGTCATTTTTGCCTCTTTTAAAGTTACTTTTCAGCCAGTCTTGAATTTAGCTGTATTTTTCTTGTCAAAGATGTTTCTCAAATGTTTACTTTAGGGAAGTTCCACACAACTTGATACAACGTACTCCAGGAACTTATCCAGCTGCAAGAATCTGGTTGCCATTTTGTTTTAACAATTCTCGTACCCAGTGCCTGACCTGTGCACATCCACAGAGCTGGTCCTGGAAACAAAACTTTTTGAAACTCTTTGAAGAATGGGAAAATGAACCATACTTTAGCAAAAAAATGCACTGATTGTGTGTGATTTTGCAAAGAAAATAACAGGCAATAGAATCAACAAGACCGATAATTTGGAATCAGGACAACATTAATAAGAGAGTTCAGTTATGTGCGAAGCCTGTATCGCTGATCTTTAGGGGGTCTGGGGGCATGCTCTGCCGTACATTTTAGATTCTAAACTCTCGGAGATGTATTTTTTCCCCAGCAAATTAAGCAGAATTCTTGCCTTTCTTATGTTACTGAGAGTTGTATTTTCATAGCCCTTTCCAAAGTAAAATTCATATGAGATTGACAAGGGGGTGCATTCAAATCGCTCAGCCCCAGCATCACTCATGTTCAAGGTTATTGTGGTTGGTTGGCACTGATGATAAATGCTTATTCAAAGTAAAATTTTGAACAAGAAGATCTAATGCACTAATTACTTTCTGGCTAACCTGCATAGAACTGGGGGGGAGAATGAATCCCCCTCTTACTTTTCCCTCGTTTCCGTTTTCTCCTCCCCTTCCCCCTCCCTGTTAGTGCTCACTACACAGGCTACTCTCTACCATTTACCTGAATTTCAATGAAAATTGCAGGAATAAAACAGGATATGTCTTGAGAAAACTAAGAGATTGGTTAAGAGAGTCGGGTTTCAAAGCCCATTTCCCAGGTAAGTAGAGCTAGAATATCTCTTGTGTTCAATTTACTCAAGGTGATTATTATAAGGAAGACTTTCTTAAAGGTCTTATTGCAACCCATATGCTGCATGCATTTGTTTTAGTCTACGAGTTATCAATCCTACAGTATATTTTTTATTATTATACCCTATAGGAAGTTTATACTCTTCACTGTTTACTGCAGTAACAAAATAAGATAACTTTACAACTTATGTTGAAACAATTAGACGTTCATGTGAAAATCATTAATTTGAGCAACCTGCATTTTATGGGTTCCAACAAATTCATGCTACCATCTTATAGATTCGTAGTAGTGGTTTCTGTTTTTATAATTTAAACTTGTAAGTCTTGTAGTTTAGTTAGTATTCATTCATTATAAAACGTTGTAAAATGCAGCACCCGTCTGGACGCAAGTTTTGTAGCTGAATGGTCCCCTTAGATATAGAAAGTTCAGCTAGTTACTGTACGCAACAACTGTTTCCTTACAGTGGAATGTTGCATTCATTATGGTCATTATGTGCATATTTATAATGATTAAATGTCTTTGTACATGTTTTGTTGCCAAGTATATGAACAACATGGTGAGTAATATATACCGACAAACTTCAAATAATATATTTAATAAATACATATGTTCATTGACAAAGTAAAACAATAATGATTCAACATATTTTGTGCTCCTGAATTTTCAAAAATGTCAAAAATGTACCACATCAGAAAGAAACGTACTATATCATGTCAAAAATGTATTATGCCTGATAGAAACGTACCACATGTTTCAAAACTGTACCATATCTCTCAATAATGTACCACATCTGAAAGAAACGTACCACTGTCGAAAATGTATCACATCTGGTAAGAATGTACCACATCTCAGGTTATCTGTCAAATATTTACCACATCTGTTAACAATGTACTACATCTGAAAGAAACATATCTCATCTGAAAGTAACGTACCACATCGTCAAAACTGTACCACATCTGAGAGAAACGTACCACATCTAAAAGAAACGTACCACATCGCCAAAACTGTGCCACGTCTGAGAGAAACGCACCACATCTAAAAGAAACGTACCACATCGTCAAAACTGTACCACGTCTGAGAGAAACGCACCACGTCTGAAAGTAACGTACCACATCGTCAAAACTATACCACGTCTGAGAGAAACGTACCACATCGTCAAAACTGTACCACGTCTGAAAGAAACGCACCACATCTGAAAGAAACGTACCACATCGTCAAAACTGTACCACGTCTCAGAGAAACGTACCACATCTGAAAGAAACGTACCACATCGTCAAAACTGTACCACGTCTGAGAGAAACGTACCACATCGTCAAAACTGTACCACGTCTGAGAGAAACGTACCACATCTGAAAGAAACGTACCACATCGTCAAAACGGTACCACATCTGAAAGAAACGTACCACATCGTCGAAACGGTACCACCTCTGAGAGAAACGCCCCACATCTGAAAGAAACGTACCACATCGTCAAAGCTGTACCACGTCTGAGAGAAACGCACCACGTCTGAAAGAAACGTTCCACATCGTCAAAAACGTACCACATCTGAGAGAAACGCACCACACCTGAAAGAAACGTACCATATCTGAAAGAAGCGTACCACATCTGAAAGAAACGTACCACATCGTCAAAACGGTACCACGTCTGAGAGAAACGTACCACATCTGAAAGTAACGTACCACATCGTCAAAACTGTACCACGTCTGAAAGAAACGCACCACATCTGTAGTGCATGTGTCAACAGTGTAGCACATCTGTCAATAATGTACCACATCTGCAAGAAATGTACTACATATGTCAACAATGTATCACGTTTGTCAATAATACACCACATCTGTCACTAATGTACTACATCTGTCAATAATGTGTCATATCTGTCAACAATGTAGCACATCTGTCAATAATGTACCATATCTGTCAATAACATATCACATCTGGCAATAGTGTACCACATCTATCAATAATGTACCACATCTGTCAGTAATATACCACATCTGTCAATAATATACCACATCTGTCAATAATGCACCACATCTGTCAGAAATGTACCAGATATATCAACAATGTACCACATCCGTCAACAGTGTACCACATCTGTCAACGGTGTACCACATCTGTTGACAATGTAACACATCTGTCGAAAATGTAGCATATCTGTCAACAATTTAACATATCTGTCGAAAATGTAGGACATCTGTCAAAAATGTACCACATCTGTCAATAATGTACCACATCTGAATAATGTACCACGGCTGTCACTAATGTACCACATCTGTCAAAAATGTTGCACATCTGTCAAACATGTAGCACACCTGTCAATAATGTACCACATCTCAAAGAAATGTGCCACATCTGTTAAAATGTATCACATCTAAAGGACATGTACCGACCTACTAATCTGGTCATCTACGTATCTACCTACCTATCTACCTCACTTAAGTACCTCTCTGTATGTCTGTCTACCTGTCTGCCCCTCTGCCTGTCTGCCTCTCTGTCTGTGTGTCTGCCTGCTTACGCCCTTGTAATCGGTCTGTTTTTGTTGAATCTTTCCATTCGTGAAATGTTATAGAATAAACAGAGTTCTACTGCTAAAGTTATGGAGTAATCATTGTCTTATGTGTTTCTGTACTTCTGTAGATGATCTGGAAAGACACAAACACACACACAGTTTCTTTTTCTGTGTCTTTTGCAATGGTGTGTCCAGAACAGATTCTCATAAATGTTATGTTTTACAGTGGAAGTCCGATTTGTAAAGAAAGACGACATTTACTTGAGTCCGTGCTATGGGCGAGACACGTGCTACATCAACATCATTTCTTTTAGGTCAGTGCAATATGACAACGGGCTGTAGCACACAACGATTCGAGATGAAATCGCATAATCATAAAATGGTGATGGATGTGTGATTCATTATGAGAAATGTGAAGGCAGGGAGGAAGTTTTTCTCATAGCAAGTTTGTGTGTGTGTGTGTGTTTGGGTGGGTGTGTGGGTGGGAGGGTGTGTGTGTTTGGGTGGGTGGGTGGGTGTATGTATGTATGTGTGTGTATGTGCGTGTGTATGCGCGTGTGCTTGTATGTACCTGCGTTTTTGTTTAGTAAGGGGGTTAAATTAAACATTTCTTTTCTTTCAAAGTAACATGTTATACAGCCATAAAGCCAGTGTCCGTGACCCACAGAACTCTGCAAGCTTAGATTAGTGACTCTCTTACATGTCTTGAACGAAAGGCGGCTGATGCCTGACTTGAGTCAATGACACATTGTTAGTGTGTTATTTGTACACCTCTGCCCCTTGTTACTCTATGATTCGCGGTGAGGGCGGAAAACCTTTTGCTGGTCTCCCATATTAAGGACAGCTAATAGGTTGTTCAGCTCAAGCTCTTTTGGCGGCAAAGAACAATGTATCAAAAACCAAAACGATTTTGTGAATACTATTAGGCGATATAAAACCCTGTACTTTGGGAGAGGTAATGTTTTGAGCAGAAGAAGACCTAACATTTTCGTAAATATGTCCGAGTGGTATTACACTAAATCGACATGGTTTTGTCACAAGTTTTGTTCAATGATAACAGAAAGAAAACGCTCACAGCTTTGACGTACCATCGCCAATTAATGAAAAATGAATGAAAACCAAAGCCTTGGGCTATTTCCGCCATGTCCATTATGCGTGTTTGATATCAACGCTAGTGTCTGTTCGTATATTACAACATGCAGTAAACGCAGGGCTGGTCATCGGGAAATTTAAAAGTAACCCCCTAAAACTTGCCCGAATCTCATATTCTGGGTGTGGATCAAACTTTATTGTCGCCTATGAGATACCACAATATGCTTGCGTTCTAATAAGTAGTTCTAGGCTTACTTGTCTGGCTTAAATATAACATCCTAGAAGGCCAGCGATAACTACAATGGTAACATTTGAAATATACAATACAGTACAATAGAATTTATTAACTACTCCCCACAGGGATTTTCAGAGTTTAAAAAGGGGTAAATTGGGTAAATTTACAATGGTTAAAATAAAAAAATAATCATAACATTAGGGGGGAAGTAAGTGATATAAAAATTATTCCCGTACGATGAGCATTTCCCGCCGTACAGGGCAGTGAGACTAATGAGGTATTACTGTTATTGTGCCTAGACCCTACAACAAAGACATTGCTATCGAACCCTACTGGAAGTATTATGAAGAATTAATGTTGTCGGTTGGCGGAAGACCACACTGGGCCAAGGTAGATTTCTTACCTACTTAGTTTTGTGGGGCTGTGTGACCCAATGGATTGGTGCTTGGACTCGGAGTGCCGAGTTCGAACCCAGTCTCCACTACGATCTGATCTTGAACCCGGTGATCTCGAGTTCGAGCTTAGCTCAGGGCCACGTTTGTACATAGCCAACTGGAGTGCCTCCTGCCAGTCGGGGATTTTAACCACGTTACTTTCAATTTGTTATTCTTTTTTCATTTTGTGGACCACCTGGATACCAGCTGATCAGCCAAGTGCGTCTCCACATTAAAGACAGCTATTATACCAGTCTATATAGTCGACCCAGCTGGGATATCGGCTTATGCATATGAGCATAGAGTAGCAGTAATTTAAAGAGGAAAACAATGGTCGAGACAAGACCATTGAAAATAAATAAAATAGAAAATAAAATAGAGAATGGAAAGTGAAAGAGAGAGGGCATATAATAAACAGTTAGAAATTAAACACGATCAGTCGGAATCATCATCAAAAAGTTCAGTTTCAAAACAAAAATCAAAATGAAATCTCAAGATAGGATGTATTCCAGCGAGTTCAGGATTTAGACATTCTCCGCCCCAGAGCCTCGCTCTTTTACCAGTGCCCACGTTATGGTATCCAGCGGTATTTGTGTTGCGATCAGAGGCTCTGGGAAAGTCTGCATGAGATACTATAACGTGGGCTCTGTAAACGAGTAAGGCTCTGGGAACGAGAATGGGACATATAACTGATGAAGTGAGTTCTTTTATTTCCCTCAGGCCCACCAGGTTACAGCCGAACAGTTTGAGCAACTATATCCCGAATTCAATACATTTCGCAAACTCTGTGAGAAATATGATCCAGACCACATGTTTGCAAATGAGTATGTGCAACGAGCCATTTTTGGCAAAACAAAACTGTAGCTTATGTGACTTAATTTACACAGCAGGAGTGAATTTAAGGGAGGGGCCGGTAGGGCCGCCCTCCCCCCCCCCTTCGTCAGCGTATTTACAAAGGTTTTATAAGAGAAACACAGCAGAAAGGTCCCAGACATTCCTCCTCCCCCCCTTTCCGAAATGTTCGATTCCGGCCCCCCTCTTTCTGAAAATTCTGGATGCGCCCCTGGACGGGACTTCACTTAACTATGTAGTTGCCTTAATTACTGTAGATGAGGTTAGTTCTTGTCTTTGGGGCCCCGGGGATATGACCGACAGGGTATCATGTTTGGACTTACATTCATAAACTGGATACACAACTCATTCCTGTTCAGTACTGTCATAGACGGGATATATTTGTTCGCTTGTCTGTGTGTTTTGTACTTCCAGTTATAAACAGGTTGAAGAAAATTCACAAACTTTCTTATGGGCAGGGTCAGGGGGCAGCCTGGTTAGATTTTCATGAGTAATGACAAGTGAAGAATGTTTATTATGAAGGGAAAAAATGAAACGCAACCGAAACGTGTGGACTAAGATCCTAAGTGTACACTGGCCGAATATCAGACGAGGTGGTACCCCTCTATTTTTTAAATATTGATTCTAAAAATTAATATTTAATTACCAAAAAATATCTCAATTTCCAGCCCTTGTTTTCTGTATTATTGCTTTAATTTCAAACAATTCTAAAATGTCTGTCGGCTACGGAACTACAACCTAATGGAGCGAAAGTTTAATTGTAACGCTTTTTAAAAGTGGCGAAAAGCCGTCAAAACCTTGAAGAACATTCCAAACTGACCGGGTTTTACCCAGACTGCCTCCTGAAGTACACCCCGAGCCTCGGAGACGCAGCAGGTCTGGGGTTTACTCACAATTTTTGTACACGTCTATTACTTGATATTAATATTTACAACTTGCTGGTCCCATATGCAGTGTAACTGCTGTACGAGTGATTGACTAAAATTATTATTCACCCAGTGCACACTGTTAATAATAAAATATTCTTATTCGCGCATTTAAAAAAACTCAATGCGCTTATGAAAGAATGAAAAATATTTAAATTGTGTTCTATTTAATACATTAAATAGTTTGACGCATTTTTAAACTGGTGAACTCGTAAATGCGTGGTATTTTAGTCTTCAGTTAGAGTATATACTAGTCCCACAGTGCATACTGTAGCCAGACTTAAATTATAAACAAGGGAAGCTTGGAATGCGCAAGTTCCTAGGGAGTATAGGGACATGCCCCCTCCCCACCCCCCTCGGAAAACGCTAAAAGTTTAGGTCTCGAAAATGGCACTTTCGATCAAGGATTCAAGACCTAAACAGAGTTTTCTAATTCTATAGTCGAAAAGCTATGTGAACGACTCATTTCATTTTCTTGTTCGGCAAACTAAAGACGAGCTATTTGCAGCTCGTCTGCCTGTATGCAGGCTACGATACTGGCCTCATTTGCACAATTAAAATTTCTGGTAGTCCGTGTCTAGTGGACTGCCTTTGTGGTCAAGTCCAGCATTGTCTTTGATTTAATTATGCATTTGATGGCTCGAAAGTATATGCCAATGTATTCATACCATAGTCCGTACATTAAAATAATTGTATTTAAGCAGTTCGAACAATCTATTTAAGCGGTAAAATTATGTATACTTATAGCTAAGCAGATATTTAAGAAAATCCCACTTCCTCAGTCCGTTTTCTATCACTGCAACGCAGTTGCTAGGAGGAGGCCTAGGAATGGCGGGATGATGGAATAATACATAATGGCTTTCGTGACCAAGTAAAAAGGCTATTTTCGTTGTTTTGATTGCGTGGTCCACGCCGATACGTAATTCTAGACATGGAAAATGAGCCAATAGAGAGGGGCTCGGTCACAGTGACCTGAATATTGGCACAGCTACACCATGCTTTAGATACTTCCTATTCGCAACCCCAAGGGCGCGTGAACAACCGATCTGCCCAGTGTCGGGATAAACGCAAAATAATGCGTACTCTTCAGAGGCATTTTTGAACGGAAAGTGAGAAAGCGGGCTGTCGTTGGTACTTTCGTTGTTTCATTTTTCAAGGAGCTTCTGATGCGCTTTGCCCCATCTCTTTCCTGCCAGGCAGCTGGGGGTTACTGCCGTTCAAAGTAATTTAAAACTTTTCAAGAAAAAGCATGATATTTGAGGCTCGGGGAGGCGTCAAGAGGGATATTCCTAAATATTAACTTAGATTTACTAGTCCCGAGAGGTAGCTGTCGTCACGATTTGCTACCCAACTAGAATTTTAGGTGTCATTGGCTAGTGGACTTCCTCTAACGTCAAGCCCTTAATTGTTTTTATTTTTTGGCGGTTGTAAATTTGATGACTCGGAAGGCTTTGCCGATGTATTTATACGGTACATTAAATAATTGTATTTAAGAAATATGATAACTTTTAAACAGTTCAATAATTTTTTAAAAGGTAATAAATATATGTATTACGCATTAATGAGGTGGAGCTGTTATTTTAGTAAACCTTCGGGCAATATCAATAAAATATTTCCTTTGTTAAGGTTGTCAGTTTTGTACTTGGTAGTAGGGACAAGCCACTTGGCCTTTCAGTTCTGGAATCAATAGTATTAAATAATGTATTCTTTCTACAGGGAGTGGCCCGGAAAACACAATCAAATTGAAAAGAGAAAAATAGAAGGTTTGAAAGAAAATGCGGCCAATCATATGCTAAACCTAAATTCCTAAGAAGTAATCCCAAAAGGATATTCAGTAAGTTAAGAAGCTACCCAAAACTTACTCTGCCCCCCCTTGATGTTCCCCTAAACCTACCCTACCCCGGGGGTACCCCAAAACCTACCGTTACCCTGAATTCCGAATATAATGGTCTTGTATTTTTAGAAAAGCACTTTTTTGGGCTTAGTTTTGGAGTGGGCTTATTACTGGAGGGAACTTTGTGTTTCAAGAGTTGGTTGCTGCATATAGGTGGAACCCACTTTGCATCCGAAATTTTTCCGATTTACGAATGCATAGGCATGTGTTATAAAATTAACTTGCAAAATGTCGATTGAAACGAAACAACACAACACGCTATCTGTAAACATTCGCAGCCCCATCACAGTAACGATGTAAAAACGTTGTCCAGTCGTCAATGCTTCGAAAACTAAACAAATTGAAATTCACTGTGTGCAAGCCCTTTGATTTACTTTTTTTAAAAAGGTAAAGCCTTATATAAGCCCAACCGTCTGACATTTTGGGGACTTATTTTCGGGAATAATAATAAATTATATAGCGCTTTTTACACGAAAGTTCAACAGCGTTTAACACACATAATGTAAATGTATAATAATTAAAAATCTAAAAATATATTAAAAGAAGGGGAAGGGGCTTATATTCGGAATGTAACGGTACGTGACTGTTCTTACAAATGGTCCAAAAAGGATACAAAACGTAAATTTTTCACAATCATACAAAGACATCAAAGTATGAAAATAGTGAATGATATTCTCATTTTAAAAAATTCCACAGAAAAAAGCGAGGGAATGGAAGGGCGTCACTTACTAGCTATAGTACCCTCGCCCCTCGTTTAAGGTTAACCCCGTAGGCAAACTAGATGAAAAATTGGTTTGTATTGCTGATAGACATGTTTTTTTAACTGTGTTATGGCCAAAATTATCAAGTATGCATGAAAAAGATAAGGAATGCATACCTGACTTGAGTGGTTTCCGGTGAATATTGTAACATTACTCGTTAGCACAATATGACGCTCCACGTGATGTAATTTTTTATCAGTTCAATTGATAAAAATAAAATGAATGTCAAGCCAGGAAATCGATGTTCCAAAACTATTAGCATATCCGTGTAGTATTGTTTTCCCGTCAATCTAAGTTAGCGTTATTGTTTTTTAATTTACCTATTTATTGTTTGAGCCAATGGTGCATTACTATACGTAGCCTGCTGCAATGTCATGTGCAAAAACAAAATAACATTCCATCAGTTTTCTAGAGTATTCAGGGCTTTGCTCCCACAATATAAAGTGCACGATTTAGTGTCTGAAATTAATGGTAATGGCAGGCCATAGCATAATTATTCTTCTGTAACGTGGCAACCGTTATCGTCCTGTTCATTTTCCTCCTAACCGTAATGAATATTGATGATTTGGTTGTCAACTGACCAAACACACCCCTGAGAGCTCGCTTGGCAGTGCAGTGGAGAGGAAGCTGCTTGTTTGTTTCGTCCGCAGACAAATGGCGGATACTGACAGATCAAGGAGGCATGGTGAGTTATTATGCGTATTCCATAGTTTAGCAAAACTGAAATGAATATTAACTATTATAAACAGGGCGACAATTACGTTCTTAAAAGTATGTAACTGAAGCGTCGAGGCTGGGAATATTGATTGACTTTGAACTGGCTGCAACTGACAAGTATTGTCCAGTATTGACTTTCGATGCTCTCGAAATGGTATATGTTACATGTATAACTTTGTCTTGGTCAACACCATTCAGAACTTGTTCAGTGCTCTGAGGCTTCATTCTCAGTCAGTGATGCAAAACGCAGTCAATCGTTTTGGTTATTGAACTATTAAGCGAATATTGCTATTGACCACAGTAAAAACCCAAGAACGGAACAGACCGTTTGATTCTCGCTACAGCTTGATTTATGATTACAATTTACGATAACATAATTTGCACTTTGCAGCTGTTGAAATCAATCAATTTTGCCTTGCATACTAGGAAATACCTTAATAGTAGAATCCAAACATTCAATATTCAACAGTTAAGCGTCCAGTTGACCTCGCTATTAATCGCTATTTTTACCAAAACGTAGCTCATTTATACTTGTAAAATATTGCTCAGCCCCTCGTAGTAGTCACAAGTTATTCCAGTTGCGCAGTGTTATTCTGGTTTACTTTCGATGTTTTGTCTTTAAAACCGTCAGTTCTTTTTGTGCAACGATTTTACTTTCCCAGCTAAACAAAGCGAAGTGGTAGTTGTCATTCTTTAATAATTCCAAGCGAGTCAGTTGTTTAATAAATTCTGCATCTCTCTATACGCTATGGCGGATGGCCCACTATCGCTGTCGGCTGTGCGTGACCTGTCCAACCCACATTTCATCACCTGGCCCTGGGTCTTATAGCTTACCAAATACAAAAGCTGTGACCGCACCTATTTCTTCGATATATTGGAGTCAGATTTGTTGGATTTCTAGATCACAAATGTACAAATAGAAACTCAAATTATTTAGTGTAAACAGTTTGAGGTCAACGTCAAATCTTCTATCTTCCATGATAATCATTTCTTTGTCTTTCTTCACTTTATTATGTACACGTGGTTTTTTATAGTTCATAAAACATAAAATACATTTTGATTATGAATTGTCGTTTGAGCCCCCACAGTGTATCTCAATTGCTGTTTTTGCTTGGTAAAGTTATTATTTCTTATTTTGTACTGAGAATTGAAATCACTAGACAGTAAAGTAATGCAAATAACTTTCCTTGTGACGACAAAAGAGCTCTTTGTAATTGTCTTCCGGCACTTTTTAGTCCAGTTTCCTGTTTTTGTAATGTCTTAAATAATTCATCCGGTCATGTTTCCAAACAAAGCTTCTTTCATTTGATGTTTAAGCTACAGAATTCGATACAAAAAGTCACGAATAGAACAAACACTCTAATAGTAACACCATTTCTACACCCTGCTGTGTTGACCGTGCATAATGCAAACAAGAAGTTTTGTTGGCAAACAAAAACTGCAGCCAAGTTGTAGGACAAAGCAGTAACCACTAGAAGTAAAGTAGAGTAAAAGTACAAGCTAATTGGAAATTATATTTTTGCCTTTTGAGATAGTTTGTTTGGAAATTGCTACTCCAATCTCCGAATTTTTCGTAAGCTTTTGTGTTCTTTATTGAGAAAAATATTTTGATGAACTGTTTATTTTGTCCCGTTGGCGGTAAACCCGCTTTGCATTTTTAATATTCTGAGGAAGTCTGGGTTCCAGTTTACTATTCAGTCGAGAAAAATGGCGTCGAAGCGAGGAAGCGGGCATGGGATCTAAATTTTGATCTTTTTCGTGAAGTTAAAGCTGAGAAACGTCCGTAGATAAAGTAGTACCTACAGAAGTTTCGTTTGCTGGATTTTACAAATGGCGGAAGGCGGATGGGGTAGGTTGACTTTTGTCTTTCTGTGATATTGTTGCCGCCTTGCTAGTTTGTTCGATTCGTTTGCATTTGCATTAGATCGCCACATTGTTTGAATAGCTTGTATGTGATCTTAACTTCTACAAACCAGTTATATTGTTCTTTGTCAGTCCTGCCTGCTTACTACAGATTTAAGATTAAGCTTTTTGTGTTTTTAGTTTAGTTTGAAGGAGCAGATGAGCGATCGACACGTTTTCTTGTATTTCTAAAGTTTTGTAGCGATTTATGATTTGTATATTTTGAGTGTATTTACTGTATACAAATATATTGAGCAGAATGCAATTTGCCCTACCAAAAGGTGTGTTCAAATCCCAGCTTCATTCATACCGATAAATATCAGTTGATATGCCTCGCTGGAAGTCTTCCAGTAAATAATACTTATCACACTTGTCGTGCTTGTTTTACATTCTAATCTTTGTTCAGTGTTGGAGGCTATGAATATGGTACAAAACGTATAAATATCTTGATGTCAAAAATAGTTTCAACTCCTACATAGTGTAGAGACATCTTGCGATATCGTTGACTGTTGGCATCGGAGTAGATATATATTATGTATGAATATATCAAAGAATAAGTTGTGCTTGTAAGGCAAATAGTTTACTTTTGACCATCCCTTGATCAAATAACAACATTTTATGTGAAATATTTATTATTTTACACTCTCTGAAAGTTTAGCTGAGGTTGTGCCATCTATGAGCATTTCAGTGGTACTTGGTACATATTTGTTGTAATTGTTACTTTTTCCTGAAAATAATACTAATTTTAAATTATTAGTGATTTAGTCCTGTTATTATTTAAAATATTAATATGCCTTACATGCCATTTTTAAAAGCTTCTGACTTTCATTTTATCTCAACTGATATAATGAATTTTATATTTTATACCCAATTAGTATACTGTACATACTTTACACTTCTGATAACAAGTCCATGGCTTATTTTGGTTCAGGGGAGGGAGGGGGGGCTACATGGGGACTTACATGTACTTTTGAGGCACTTTTGCATCCAACATTTCTGGGCACATTATCAGGAGGGCCATATTTTTAGGGGGAAGGGGGGTTAGTGTATTATAATTTTATTGTATATCAAGAGAAGAAGATGTTTTATGAAGGACTTTTATGGTCTTCAAGACCCATTTTAAATTTGTAGGGCAAGTCATTTTTGACAACAAATTTAAGCAAAATTTGTAGGCAAAAAAAAATTTGTAGGCCATTAATCTGAGCAGCTTATAGCCAAGTTCAAGTCCAGTAGCCAGCTGGACACACTGGTGCATAATTTATCGCCTTCTTCGGCATCCCAGCTGGTAGGAGTTTTTAGTCCATTTATGTTCATTTTATTTTAATTTTTTTGTTTACAGTGTCCTCAATTAGTTGATTGATATCTGCTAAAAAGCATGGCACCCAGATAAGGCTAGTTTTTCTATTTTTAATGTATTTTATTACCAACCATACATTGCATTGCAATAAACCTTTTCTCATTCTGTTTCTTAATGTAAATGAAGCATGAACATTCCATCCCCAATTATTTATATTAAATAATACATGCCCATCCCAGCCATACATATTAATTTTGACCATTGACATTGCTCCCTCTTATAATAAATTGTACTATTTCCTAACAGTCTCAGTAAGTTCTTTATCAAACACATATGGAAGTGTAATACAGCATGAACCCCAGCCATATGTGCCGTACAATCCCATTCATGAGAAAGACATTGAGCAGCTGCTGTCGATTGAGAGTGAGAGGACAGACAACTGGTCAAGAGTGAAGAAAAGCAGCGAGATTGAGGTGTTGAGAAGGAGTATAGAGGAACAAGGTGATCCGCCCATTACCAAGGCGAGTGATCAATATTACTTGCAGCAATGTGCCGAGAATGAGGAAGCCAGGGGGATTCCCTATATAATTATGGTAGTGATGGTGATGTGTGTTACTTTTATATGGGAGCCTCCCCCACCCCACCCTGGGTAAGGAACCAAACAATACAGTGCAGCTCTTGTAAATAATGACCGGTCCTGTTATGAATGGCTGTATGGTGCTATAGCCTTGTGACCTGATTTTAGAAGGGCTGACACCTAGCATGGGTATTAGAAAGTGTTCCATTGCTTGATCAAGTTCGTGTTCAAGATTGTTATACACAGAGCCAATCTGGCTAGTGGAACATATACAAAACTTACAAGCCAAAAGCCAATTTGATCGTACTAGTTAGTCTGTAGCTAGCAGGCTACGGTTAATGTTAAGAGCTGTTGTCAGCTGCCATTTCCTGGTCAATGAGTGGTTGTTATAGTGAGCATTTCCTGCCCAGCTTAACCCATTAATAACTGTGACCCTGGAGGTGACAGAAGCCAGCAAAATAATACAATTTATAGGTATACTTAGCAGTAACTAACTAAAAAACTCTCATTCTTTTCTTCCATTTGTTTGTCAAGTAAATAATTGACAAATTAATGTGTATTAAATCTTGACCTTGGCCCATGATCCTGCTGACAGTAGACACAAAATGCTCCAGCATTCTACACATTAAATACATGTAGATCCACATGTATACAGCTACACAGAGTTGATAGCTATGTTTTTAGTGTTTCACAGACTGGTTTATATACTGAATAAAAATGTTGTTTCTATATTACATGTATATAATTTACATGATTGACTGTACAATCATGTATGTATATATAATTTATATATATATTCATTTGTTGGAATTGTCAAATGAATTTGATCATTTTAATATGGTATACAACCATCATGTATATTTCATGCACACAACTATCTTGGCTGACACTTTGTAAATGGTCTTTCAGGCAGTGTTAAATCTAGAAGGGATCTCGTACAAGCGAGGTAAGTAGTATAATTATGTCAGAATTAAGTCAGGATGGCATTTATTGGAGTAGAGGTGTTGATTCAGATGTGGGCATCAAAACATTTGTTTCAATAAGTTTTCTTCTGTTATCACAAAGTATTAGTTGAGGTTTTCTCACTCTACATAATGTGAAACTAGAATCTAAATCAGTAGATAATACTGACTTGATGTTTCAAATTGCATCAGTCCGAGTTCATTGTCCATTGTCCACAACAACGTTAAACATGGG
>JANVCK010236406.1:0-2500 GCA_026546655.1 Epizoanthus illoricatus | reverse complement strand
ATTTTTGTCTGGCCAGCAGAAGAAATGAAGGGCTCTGGAACAATCTGCTGGTCAGTGCATTTATAAACTGCCATTAGCAGGCTCACAGACAATCAAAATGCCTTATAAGGTAGTCTGCAGATTGTGGACTGCCACATGGATTATTCCAGAGCCCTTTGTTCCACCTTGCAGGCTAGAAAGGGTGTGGGCTCTGGGAATGAGATTGATACAGCTCTTGAACTCCACCAAGCATGTAGAGATGACTCATAACTATGAGTTGTCACTATAAGTCGTCAAGCACAGATAGATTTGTGACTGCTGTCCAAGTTTTTAAAAGTGCACATCTCACGAGAAAAGGAGGAGCTATTCTAAATTTATCAGCCAGTCAGTGAGCTTCAAGTTAATTGGAATGTCTATGATTGGTTGATTTCTTGAGGGACAAGGGGCGAGCTGTCTTGGTGTTATAATTATCATGAGACAAGTATTTTAGGGTTTGACACATAACTTCAACATAGCCCATGCATATGTATGTATATACCATATTCCCTCTATTTAGCCCCACCCTCTATTAAGCCCTCTTCTGAAGAAGCCCTCTTCAGTAGACCTAAACTTTAATAAGCCACCCTCCCCCCCCCCTCCCTGTCATAACAAGTTTCAGTTGTAACGTTGTTTTGATAGCATCATGCCAACTATGATCCCACTGTACATCCTTGTAGTAAATTTTGTTAGTGTGTAGCATGTTTGCCAAAAGGCAATTTTTGGTGTTAAATAATATCTAGTTTTATTATTCATGTATGATGTATAGACTGGTCCCCAGTTTGACAATTTAATCAGCCCCTGACACTGCCTCTATTAAGCCCACTCACATCTAATAAGCCCACACCCCCCCCCCCCCCTCCTCCACTTCTCCAAAGGACCCAATATTTAGTAAGCCCCCAGGATGCTTAATAGAGGAAATACGGTATTTATAAAGTTGATGGATTTAGATTCTTAGTAAGGGACCGGTCATTATTAATGACAGAGGGGGGAGGGTAAAAAATGGGGGGTGTCCACAAGTATTATCCTAATAAAAAAGGTGGTTACATTTTATTTTAAAGCCCTTTCCAGTCCAAAAGTGCACTCTAATTGCAGTAAATGCCATTTAAGAGACCTTTAAACTTACAAATTTCCCCCGGGGGAACATGCCTCCAGAACCCCCTAGAAACGAATTTGCCATCATTCAGGCAGCACAATCACAATATATTTACTGTATATGATGTTCTCCCTATCAAAATCTCAAAATCTGCCCCTGAAGCAGCTACATACAGATTCTTGTTTTATTCAGGGTGTGTGTATGTCTGTGCAGGGGTCACAAACTAAAGTCGTCTTCTTTTGGGCGGAGTGGGTCACTTGAAATTTTCAAGTCATGAAGGACGGCAACAAGTTTTTTTATCTTACTTGTAAGTAGATTTTTTCCCCACCCACACCCCACCATAACTAATGGCCGGTCCCTAAATAGGTTTTCACATATTTTTTAGAATGTCCATAGAAGAAGTAAATGTGAAGTTCATTGACTGACAGCAATATATCTATTAGATTGAGGGTGGTTGATTTATAACCATGTTAAAATCTATGTCTAAAGATTAGAAGTATTTGCTTAAAACTTTTTCTAAATTAAAGTGTTGATTGTGGTTTTCAACAAATAGATTTTGTTTTCTTTTATCTGTCCGCATTGGGACGAAAAGTGGAGCTAAAACATGGCAAATGAAGACCACTGCAGGGCTCAGTTCCTCAAAAGCCGATTGGCGCTAATGTAGGATTAAAATTTAAACCACAGTTGGACTCTGACTCAAAGATTTACTTAGACTGCAAACCATGGATTATTCAACTGGCTCAGTGCTCAGTGTTTGAATACCACTTCTCAAGACTTGACCAATTAATCAGAGATTCAGTAATCTAATCTAAAATTTGGGCTAATTCCAGATTAGTGCAATCCCGCTTAGCCCTGGTGGTTTATTACTTGTTGCCTCGCATGCCTCGTTACTGGCCTGATAAGCGAATCAAATAGTTATAGTCTACATCCATAGTGGTTATAAGTTAGACTATTTGTAATGCTTGTAGCGTCTAATATATTTATAAGAGGGAGAGTACCTGTGCCAGCTCTATAAACATGTAAACAAACACTTTTAATTTGTTCTTATGTAGTTGTGTTTGATTTTTTATATTATCGATCGTGATGACGTTGCAAAGTTTCGCGTATAACATTCCTTGAAGTCCGCCACCGATCATACCCCGCCAGGGGGTGGCCACGGAGGAGTGCTTCTGTGGAAATTGATGTCAAGTTGTAAGGGACGCACCATTTGATATGGTGGGAGGGGGTGGAAGAATGATTTGCGGGCATATTTTTTGCCCTGGCATGCGTCTGCAATTTTTTTTCGCTTTGCCCTCTCTCTCCCTTTGCCTTATAATTTTGCGTCGTGCAAATTTTATTTTTTAGCTTTTTGGCTCGTGCAAATTTTTTTCACAAATTCTTCTACCTCCC
>JANVCK010236184.1:1287-17464 GCA_026546655.1 Epizoanthus illoricatus | reverse complement strand
GGGATAGCAACTAAATCTAAGTATATAAAATTACAATTAGATTGCAAATATTTATGAAAAGCTTACAGGACAATAGATTGAATAGTTTGAATAGTCTAGCTGTATTAATAATTAATGTGTTAGACCATCTACTGTTTTTGGTTTATTTTTAAGGTTTAGGAAAGGGATGCAATGTTTGGTCTAGGTATATAAAAAGGGTACTAGCTACTAGCAAAACTGTTGTTTTGCTAGACTAAGTAGGAAGTTTCTCACTAGCCTAGCAATATTCTTTGCTAGCACTGTACATGAAAGCTCATTTCTTTATGCTTTGTATCAACCAGTGTAGTAATTTAAGTTTACAATAAAAAATGCACAATTCACCCATAAATTATCATGCATACATGTGCACATGTGAACTGAGGTTCACACGGAAGAATGTCAGTAACTTAATAGACTTCAAAATACCATATTTAACATATAATAATTTATATTAATAATTTATATAGTGCAGGTATTGCCAGTGCTGCTGACATTTTAGATAGACTAGCTTTGCTACTAAGAAATTAATGACTCACAAGCATTTTTAATTTTCTTGTACCCCAAAGTGTAAATTTGTAGGCTTGTATATCTGATCCAAGAATTACTTACAGTTAGATGATCATTCCGAATCAGTTGTTCGATATCTGTGTGAGTGAGAAGGACAAATTCCTCACTTTTTACAATATCAATAAAATGTTTGTGGATGTAACTGTCTGCTGCTTTCTTCAGTGCTTCACAACCATGAGTTTCAGCAAAGGTTCTAATCCCAAGGCAGTTGGATGAATGAAGCTGATGCTCTAGGAACTGACAACAAGCATTCTGGACACCTGTGACACGTTAAATGACTGTTAATTGATATAAATACTCTGTATATGCACATGTAGTTAATTAGTGTCACTAACAACATTGCCACTTAATCGTCACAGTGCTCAGCATACATTGTAAGTGCAGCTATTGCCATGATTGTTACATAATTTATCTATATATAATATACAAAGGCGGAGATCTCCTGGGGGAGGGTTGAGGGGGTTGCAACCCCCCTCCCTTTGAGATGGAAAATATGTCTCCAGAGTCTAAAGCCTACTAGGCCTAGGGGCTTTTGCCTTCCCCTCTTGTGTTTTATGCAACGCCCTTTTAGAAAATCCTGGATCTGCCCTTGAATTATGCAGGTCTCCTGCTTTTCTGCCCCCCCTCCCCTCCCCTGCACATCACCACCACCATCCCTCACTGTATATCACAGTCACATGGGGTACATGTACAGCATACAGAATGTAACTCTCACCTGTGAGCTGCAACAAGCATGCAGCTGGTAACAATGCCTGAACATTTTCCACACTCACTTTGACTGATTCTGTGTACACAAAGTCCAACAGAACTTCCATAATGTCAGCAGTCAAACCCTGGAGCTTGACCTCTGATTTTTGGCTCTCTGCCATGTCATTGGTAAACATCGCACAGAAGTAGTCACTACAGGCAGCCAGCACAATGCGATGGGCAGGGAATTCCTCTTCGTCAACAACAAGAATGACATCACAGAGCTTCTTGCTTTTTCGCAAGGTATTTATTGATGTCAGAATGTCCTGTGCATGGCCTGTTGTGACAAAGTCGTGAAGATCTTTTCCTTCTGAACTTGTGGATGCCATTGACACTGTAGTTACATGTACGTGTAAGACAAACAATTAGCTACAATGTTTGATAATAACTAGGAGAAGCAGCCAAGTATCAACGAGTGATCAAATATATCAAAATGAATACGATTGATTGGTATTGATTGATATCGGTTGGCATCGATGTTCAATCTTTCAGATATCATACACTTTTATTTCTTCATGCCAATTACTGCTTAGTGTTTATAATACGTTTTGACTTGGAAGATTTCAAGCTGCTTAGTGCTACGTCTAGAAGTGTCTAACAGTCTACATACTACAACTAATGTGTTTGCAATGCATCTATTAAAACTTCAACGAATAAAATATTATATACATTTACCCCAATACACTTTTTAGTGCACTCAACAGCTCTGGGTTAAGATCGCAAGCTCAATCTGACAAAGAGATTCCCTTAAAACTGCATCGCCATCGCCACATCAACGAAAGTGAAAGCTCGATTTCGCCAGGCCGTCAAAACAAACTCGACACAGGGACTTGGGACTAGAGCGAGCTAAAATATCCGTACCGGACCCCCGACAGTAACAACAGTAACTATTCCATAACTCTTCTCATTTCCTCGCAAATAAATGCAATCAAAATTATAAGACTGCTTTCAGAATCTTCGTGGCTTCCTAACAGATAATAATGCTTAAACAGAGAGGGTCGCTGTATTCGTTTAAACTTGAAAATGCAGGACAATTTGGAACTTTAATATAGTGGTACAAATTATTCTATGGGGGATAGGGAGAGATCTCAGAAATGGTTAGTCTTGGAGCGGTTACCTAGTTCCAAGATGGCAGTTGAAGGAACACTTAGAATCTTGTAACATTGCTTTCCCAAGCTGCTAAAATGTTTGTAACGTAACAATATCAGTTCATTGCAAGCTCATTAGAGAATGGATGCCATCTTAATATGTATCGAAGAGATAGCATTGGAAGGACTAGACGGTAAGAGCGCTCGCGTTTTTGCATTTTTAATATATATTATCGGCGACTACAGGCTGTCGTCGATAAGCTAGTAGTAGTACATGACCAATCTTTCTTATAAGTAAGAAATATCTAAAGAACAAAGAGAGGATATGAATGTGACAATTCAAGGTATCAGGTCGTTACGCCCATAGAGAGTTTCGTCCTCAACCAGTTCGCCCATAAGTCAAAAGTTGTTTTGCCCATAGTAATTATGTTGTTTCTATTTTGAATTTACATTTTACTTAGAATTTATGTTAGAATATAGAAATTTGTCGATAAAATTGATTCAACACAACATATATGTTGGAACTGAAAAGGTTTCTTGTTTATATTAATATTAATTAATACAATCATGTAATATATGCGTTCGTTTTCTTGTTTTAGGGAGCACTATAGAACGGTTATGGAGAAACTTGGAGAGGAGAACACCATCGTTTCCGCTGAGGCTGGACATGGCATCCAAAGAGTTCTTGTGGAAAGGAATAGTACAATGCACAGGCCTAGAGTTCTTTCTTATGCAGTACCCCCTGAAGCCCGAGCCATTGAATGAGAAAGAGAGCAAGCTCGTGGAACAGACTGTGGACAGTGATGGGTTTAAGGTACATCATTCAGTGTAGCATTCATGACAGCTGCTTGTGCAACCATTTCCAGCACTAAAGATTTCTGGCATTATTTTTACACACTTGCATCATTCATTTTAATTATCAATGACACTTTTCAGATTAAAGAAAAAAAAGCATGGGATCCCTGGAGAGAAAACAAGAAGACTTGTGAACCCCTGACTAGACATCTCCAGACATGTTGTGGTTCTGATATGTCCAGTCAAAGGTTCCAGTGTTGGATTGAGTCTTGTCTGAATTTCATTCCTTTGTTAATTACAACCATTTATGGTCACTGCCATTGTTGCTGACTACTGACCTCTATCGGTTATTAGAGATAAGTGTCTTACAACTTTATGTGTCGGCGGTTAAGTGTCAGAAATCTGTAACACTGGCAATGGGAGAATGTACAGCACTATTTTGCATACATTTCCATAAATGAACTTATAAAAAGTTATGGTCATAAACTGCAGTTGATACCAAATGAAATGCCAAATGGAATTTATTTAAACTCCTTACTGGGAAGAGCTTTAAATAACAGAGCTGAATTAGGAATTCAAACTGCTTCTTCTGATTTGTTACCTGAACTTTCTGTCAAACAAATTTGATGATCACTCTTTGTTTTAAAATTATCACCCGAAAACTCACACCCCACATATTCTACAAGATATTTTGTGCAGTTTTGGGAAGTTTCCCAGTAGTTCTCTATGATACTGTAAATGCAGTCAGTTACACAATTTCACAGCACTAGATGAATCCTGTTACAGTTAACTAGTATGACATCTGCTTTCATAGAACTTTACTTTGCTGTGATGAAGAGAGACCATGGGCCACATATTTTGTCAGGCTTAGTATCATATGCTGATAAAAATTCTAGTAAATACCACCTCCAGATTTCCAAAAAAATAATCCATATACCCTATACAAATTTTGTCCAACCTGGTACTCCCTCTAAATAATTAGCTGCCCCTAAGAATTTAGGTCACCTTAAATTGCATTTGATTTTCAACATAAAAATATACCAAGTTGAGGCATACTAATATTAGTTTTGTTAGAAATCAATGCAATATATCTCATTCCCGGAGTCCATGTTCATTTTGGCCTGCAGTATTGAATGAACTGAAGTTCTTGCACTTTAGGAATCTGTATGCCAGCACCAGTGTACATATTGAGAAAAGTCTATGATATGCAGACTAGAAGTTCAGTGTGCCCGAAGCCTGTGTATCATACATGTAGACTTTTCCAGTAGATTCTTGTAGAGCCCTTCATTGAACACTGCAAGTCAAAAAACATGGGGTTAGGTGATGATGGATTAGTCAGAGCAGACAAACATGACAATCACTTGCAAAGCATTGGCTAAGTTAATACAATCATGTACTGTATCTTCAAATTATTCTCAGTTATTGAAGTTAAAGATTCTCATATTGACAAGCTTGAGAACCACCTCTATTTGCTATTTGTTAATTAAACAAATACCACTATCTTCAGGTTCCTGACTTTGATCATGAGATATACCCCTTCAAGTTGGTGAGTGATGTTGAGCGAGGTATCAGAGGATCCAGTACTCTCTATGATACGAGAGAAGACATTACAAGCAAAGTGCGAGGAGAAGACGGAGAGTGTTTGTGCTCACTGATGGAAGCTTGCAATAGGTATGTATTGTCCTGGTACAGAACTATAATGCAATACTGATATTCCCTGAATTAGCACCCCAAGTTCTTGTTCAAACTTTCATGTGAAGGAGGGGGGGGGGTAAATGATTTTATTAATAATTAATTGTGAGATCATCCTGTTATCAGTTAAAGAATAAAGAATGTGTGTGGTTTGCACTTTGATTGTCTTGACAGGTGGGCAGATCAGCTGGTGATTGTTGCCTCACAGGATCTGCGTAACATTGCTGTGTTTGGTCCAGATGGTGACCCCAACATACCTCTCTTAGACCTGAAGTACTGTCTTCTAGAACACATCGCACGTTCAAGGTGTAGAGGACGTCTGCAGCGCCACATCAGTAGCTGCTTTCTCCATGTTGATCCACGGACAGGTTTTCATCATCTAAAGATTTTACAGAAAAGAGATCTAATTACCAGACAGGTGGTACCTTACAATGGTTTAATTAATGGAACTTGATCTTCTGATTGTATCCAGTATTATGATTGTTCAAATTTAAACTTCAATAGTAAATATTAAATAAATGTCAATGAATTTGAAACTGTATTACTAAATACACATATAGTATTAAATAATGTTCTCATTTACTGTGAGTGGAATCTTTCTCATCCTTTGACCAATCAGAATAATTTGTGTATACTTTGTACAAATGGAAAGATATGATTAAGATTTTGTTTCAATTAAATTTCCTCTTTGAATGTTAATATTTTGTTCCAATATGCATCTTCCATGTTGGCTGTCATCTTTGATTTTTCAATTTTATATTTTTAACTGATTTTCAGCATAATAACACTTACTACAAACAAGTAAAACACACTGTTTAACAAGATAAAACAATAAAATAGATGATAAAAACAAAACCATTCTGAGTTTAAACCATATTTTCACTAGAAATTATCATTTTCTAAAGCAAGTCCTAATACAGATATTTTGCATAATTAATTAATTCTGCATAAATTGTAAATGATGTCGTGTTAGTTAGGCTACAGCTACTGGAAGTTTCACTGTAATCCAGCTTTAAAATTAAAAAAACTGAAAAATCATGTTGGGGTCAGGTAGGGATAGAAAGGTACACACAACAACAGCAGCTTTATTTTCCCTTTGACCACTAAGCGTCCATTTATTAAGTATGGCAAAGGGGAGAGTGATGGAAAAGAAAGTAGGGGGGTCTTGAAAATTTTCATTTTCATGCAAGGGGTGTCTTCATAAAATATTGAAATAAAAGTGATATTTTGGTAAAAGTAAAAAGTAAAAAAATAAAAGCAATACTTTTTGCTAGTAGTAAGGGGGGTCTTAAAAATTTCTCCTCTATCCCCCTCCCCCCATCATAGTTAATGACTGGTCCCTAAACTGAAGAAAGTTGCTACAAAAAATATGAGTAAAGAAGTAATAATATAAATACCATCTTTGGAAATAGAACAAAAGCTGTGTATGTATATTAATAATACATATATGCTGGTAATTGTTATCACATTTAAAATGAAGCACACTGGTGTACATGTACATAGTTTTTGAGTTGTGGTGAGTCATGTCCTAGTCTTAACATATGTTGGACCCGGATTGAAGTAATGACCCCTTCCCCAAAAGTAAGAACCCCCTGAACCTTGTGACCCCCAGCTTGGGCTAATAAATTCAACAGTAATATGGGCTGCTACTTTTTGGACTTTAGAATATTTTCTTACAAAATATTTCATAAAATGTACATTTAGTTAATATGTTATTTATATTTTGAGTGGTTTCCACTACATTATTGTAGCCATGTTTAATAATGATCAGTATCACCTTTTCCATTTTGCAGCAACTAGTAATTGCAACAGGTGGTGGAAGAAACCTAATTTCCAATCTATTAACACTGAAGAGATTCCATGTACACCGGCATCATAAGTATGACGTACTTGGTGAAAAGGTCTGCAGCCTGTTAGATGCAGCTCCAAACAAAGAGATGACATCATTGCATGTCTTAGAGCATATTAGGGTAAGTTGGCAGTGACTACGAAGTTGATCACAATTATTCTTATTCTTCTTTATTATAAGTATATTAGTACATACCCCTAATCTATGACGCTTGTATCATACCTTTTCATGCCTATTTCTTGTTCTCTTGATACATATATACAATGCATGTAAGCTTTAATAGCAACAACAGATATTTGTTAATGTTAATAAAGCGAGTTATTAACTTACCATATCAGCAAGTTTGTTTAGTACCTTTAAATAGATAGAAAGCATCCCGTCTTCTGAATTGTAAATCATCTTTTCCTGCTACATGTATTTCATGCTCATTTGGTACAGGTAATATGAAATTAAGGGCTGAAGTAAAAACAGAAGACAATCCCATGAGAATATTCATATTGAGAAGCGTGTGTTTTTTCATGTGTTTGAAATAGGAGGATAGAAGTGAAAAAGGAAACTTACATGTTTTATCCTTTTATGTACAGAGACAAGGGCATCCAATTAGACCCAAAATTCTACGAAGGGTGCAGCAGTATTTGGCTGAGTCAGGCTACATTGAAAGATTTGTGCTTGGGCTGAATAACGAGGAGAAGGACGATTCTCTCCCGTATTCAGTTACGAGCAAGAAGAAAAAGATGCCAGTTGATGGTGAGGTTGTGAAGCCACATGGAGAGCGAGTTCTTAGACTTTTGAAGCCATTTGTGTTGGCAAAGTCAAGCTCGATTGTAAACGATACGAATAATGAGGATAATGTTGAGGATGATGAGGATGAAGATGAGGAAGAGGTTGCCACTTGTGATACAGATAAAGGTAAAACGCTGTCGATGGCAACAGTTGCATTACTGTCCCGGGGAAGGTGGGTACTTCCATATAAAAGCTATGCATGGAGATGTATTTCATTTATTCGATCTGTTATAAGTCTTGGATGCACAGAGACGATTTGGGCAATTATCTCCTTATATCACAGCCAAAACCAGGTTCTGTGGGAGCAGCAAGTATAACAAGATCCCACAAATAATAAGACTTTGTATTCATGAAATCTCACGAAGTATTATACTTTGTATGAGATTTCACGAGGTATAAGACTTTGTATGAGATCTCACGAAGTATAAGACTTTGTATGAGATCTTACGAAGTATAAGACTTTGTATGAGATCTCACGAAGTATACGACTTTGTATGAGATCTCACGAAGTATAAGACTTTGTATGAGATCTCACGAAGTATAAGACTTTGTATGAGATCTCACGAAGTATAAGACTTTGTGTGGACGTTTACATTTTTGTTCAATATGTCACGTGAATTGTAGTACCAGTACACTGGAAGTGTTGTTAGGTAAGATATGGGTCTTGGATTTTATGGTGAATGTGAAACCTCGTCATATAGTTCATGTAAATGCTCCAAGCCCATATGTGACTCCAAAGACATTAGCAAACAACATTTCCAACCTCACGTGAATTTACAATATTCCGAACAAAAATTGTGCATTCCCCTAAAGTCTTACATTTCGTGAGATCCCATACAAAGTCTTATATTCGTGAGATCCCATACAAAGTCTTGTTTTTTAACACTACTCAGATACAACCTGGTTTGCCTGTGCTTAGTTATACTAGGAACTGCATTAAAGTTTCTATCTGATGTCGTGATTCTTTCATAGATTGCTTTCCAGTCGTTGTTGCCGAACAGCCATGGCTCCAACAGACATATGATGTTTTTGAAGCCAAAGGATCAAATGGATTGAGTTTAAAAGTAAGTTGTATGTATGTATGTGTTCACACCAAGGCAGACACCTCTCTAAAACTAACAACAAACATTTTCAAGACAGACGGAACATCTCTCTGAGCAGACACTGCTGAGAACGAAATAACGTGTGTGTGTGTGTTCAATCTTCTCTGTTTACTATCACAGCAAAAATATTCTGTCACTTGGAAACGAAACAATTTTCTTTTACTTTCTTTTTAATGTACAAATGTACTTGATAAGAAACTCGAGATTTCCTTTCACTGAGTACAGTGGCGTGTGCTGCCCCTGCAGGAGATGATTCACGAAGTCAACTTGCCCAAAAGTGATGCTAGACTGATGCTTCGCATCCTGAAGAAGCAGGGATACATCAAGTCTTTTCTGCAGGCAACTGGCAAACAGAAAACAACTTTGTAAGTCATGAATTACAGATTAATACTATACAGCGTTTACTCCTGGAATCAGACATGAAGTTCTACATCAGAAAAAATAGGAGAGTGGCTCATAATCATTGGCTACTTCTTGTATTCTTTTAAGTCATGCTGCAGCTTTGAGAGTATACAACGACCAGAATGGTTCTTAAAGCGTGAATGGCTCATAATCTTTGGTTTCTTGTATTCTTCTAAGTCATGTTGCAGCATTGCGAATATAGAACAACTAAAATGGTTCCCAAAGTAAGAATGGCTCATAATCTTTGGTTGCTTCTTGTGTTCATCTACGGTAAGTCATGTTGCAGCTTTGAGATTATACAACGACCAAAATGGTTCTTAAAGCGAGAATGGCTCATAATCTTTGGTTGCTTCTTGTATTCTTCTAAATCATGTTGCAGCATTGAGAGTATAGAACAACCAAAATGGTTGTTAAAGCGAGAATGGCTTGTAATCTTTGGTTGCTTCTTGCATTCTTCTAAGTCGTGTTGCAGCATTGACAGTATAGAACAACCAAAATGGTTCTTAAAGCGAGAATGGCTCATAATCTTTGGTTGCTTCTTGTGTTCGTCTTAGCCATGTTGCAGCTCCTCACTTTGAGAGTAGTACGAAATTACAGATGATCTACAAGGAGGAGATGAAGCTACAGGAGATGAAAGACAAAGTTGCAGACATGAAGTGTCTACCAGAATCTACATGCAGCACTCCTCATTCGTCACCAGGTGGAACTCCTGCTGTCTTACCGTGTCCTTCCCCTGCACCCAGCACTGAAAGTAAGTGATGCTTTCAGATTGTGTAAACTTGTACTTGCATATCTGTAGAATATAAATACACTGAAGGTTTAAAACATTTGCAAAAAATTTTAATCTACACGATCATCTTCAGGTATAAAAAGCACGAGTAACAAAATAAATTATAAACAGCGGTAAAAAGAAAAGGTTAAGCTATTTAACCTACTTGGTGAACAGTGCTGGATGGAAAGAATATACCTCTTTGTTTAAAATAGGTTTTAAGTTTCAGATGAAAATAACTTCCAGTGTCTTGCATTTATTCCATGAGTTTGCTGAAGTAAAAAGTTTACATGTGAAAGAGACTGGCCTGAATTACTTGCGACGTGACATGCGTGGGTTTTATCCTCGTGTTCATCTTTCCAAATTTGAAAATTTCTGGACGTTTTGTCGACGTAACGTATGGTGAATGAGATGCACGTGTAGAGATTTGTACAGTTTACCACAGGTGACAGGTCCAAATACTCACTGTGGAGTTCGCACACTTACATTTTTCGCACATGTGTTTGAGAAGATTATTGACAAGTGTTCCTTCTAAGCAAATTTTTAATATCGTTTATACTGTAGGTTACTTGATGCTAAAGGGACTTGTTATCTCGAAAATATTCTTGATAAATCTAGAATATTTGAACATACCATAAAATCCTGATTATCTTGTTTTTGGAATGATTCCCGAGCTTTACGCACTCGACAAGTTTTTTTATATTTGTACAAGCCCAGAAGCCCAACGCTTATAAGCGAGATTTTATCACATTTACAAGAACTTTTAATGTGACCATTCATTGAAAGCCCCTTGAAGAGTAGTATAAATTTTGCTTGCTATGTATTCTTTACAAATGAGCACTTAAACGTTTCTGCTACCTTATGAATTTTAATTGAATATAAGAAGGAAAAGGGTTCGGTAATTTTGTGAATGCCGATTTCCTAGGTGTGGATATTGTTGGAACAGAGACAAAGAAAACAGTCAAGAAGTCAGAGTTAGGTGAGTAGTTGTGCTGCTGTATGTTGATAGCTTATCGCCTGGTAGGAGTTGTTGGTGAGATCGTATCTACGTTACTACTAGCAGTCAAAGGTAGGCTTTTTGCTAACTTTGATATTATTGTTTGTTTTATGTCACAGTATCGAAAGTTACGCACCGTGTTTTGCGAAGAAAAACGTTTATTGTTGAGCTGTTGAAGTCATCCAAGGTTATTGAAGGCGAATATTCCATTATGAAGGTATGCTTGCCCAACTTGTTTGATGGTGAATACTCATAACAGCACTTTGGTCTTCAGGTGGTTACATTTATTATAATTATTCTAAAGGGATTTTCTTATTGAAATTTAAACATTGCTAAACGAAGAACTGGCCAAGATAATATATCATGACTTTCAGTGGGGCTAATGTGATACCATGGCAGCGCCATGTTTGTCACTGCACCAGTGGACACATATCCCACATGGACAAGAGAGTGGGACCCAGACCAAACAGACCTCTTTCACTTTATGCAATTCAAGTACAGGTGATTGCCACAGTTGGCTGTCACAAGTGGTGCTGGGTGAGTAGCAACAAAGACAGAATCCAGCACAAAGGCTGGTCCATGTGTGGTGTTCACTTGCCACAGACCAGAGTAGATGGAGCAACGGAGATAGAATCCAGCACAAAGGTTGGTCCAAAGTTGGCTGGTCCATGTGTGGTTTTCGCTTGCCACAGACCAGAGTAGATGGAGCAACAGAGACAGAATCCAGCACAAAGGTTGGTCCATGTGTGGTGTTCGCTTGCCACAGACCAGGGTAGATGGGGCAATGGAAATAGAATCCAGCACAAAGGCTGGTCCATGTGTGGTGTTCGCTTGGCACAGACCAGAGTAGATGGAAGAAGGCTGAGGTCATGGAGCAATCAGCTCCTTCAAACAGTCATGTTGATCCTACTGACGATATAAATGGCACTCCACTGAAGTCAGTCGATAGGTTTTGTTACCATGTCAGCTTCCTCTCCAATGAAATAAATGATGATGATGCTATTCAGCGGATTATCAAGGCCAGTTGCTTGTTTGATAGACTATATAACCATCTTTCAAATAAGGATGGTGTGAGACATACATGTAGAACCAAGATACAAATCTGTAAAGCAGTTGTCATCTCCTCACTTTTGTATTGGTGTGAAACATGTTACCGCAGACCCGTGAAGCAGTTGAAGCAGTTCCATCAGCATTGCCTTTAAGCCATTTGTATAATGCGATGGCAAGAAAACTACCAAGCACACAAGTACTTGAGAAATGTCAGACTTCAAGCATAGAATCACCGTAAGTGAATTCCCAGAGTTCTCTGAAAGGTGGATCACGTGTTAATGATGCTGGACACAAGGATCGCCAACGACATCCTATGTACAGCCTCCAAAGTCATGGACATAGATCCCTTGGAAGACCGCAGCTCAGCTTCAAGAATACTTTATTGCATATTCTCAAAGTCTGTGGCACGAACAACAGAAGAAGCTATATGTCGACTTTTATATCTTTGTAGTAATCTTAACGGAAACACCTTTAGTCAATAAGAAAATTTTCCTTATTTCAAAACTGTTATGACCAACACAGTACAGTACTAATAACAGCTACTTCTGTTTTATTTTATGTTATGATTTAAGGTTTAAACGTTAAAGTCGTACTTTGTTTTAAAACTGTTACAAAACTGGCCTGTTACTAACGGGAATTGCTTTCCCTGTATTAGACGATACAAGAAAACGAGGAAAATCAAGGAATTGGTAAAATCGATAGAAGAACTCTGAACGTGTAAGTATCACGAGAAGAGTTAAGGAGACAGGTCTGTATGTAGTGAAGTTGAAACTTTTAAACAGATGGTTACTTACGACAAAACAGTCAAAGGTTGTTGGAAAGTTAGAGACATTGGTCCAGAACGTTTATGATGGGTCTGTATGTAGAGTAGATACCACTTGGCGCAAAGCAAGCAAAATTCCGGATTTTAACAGAGATGCCATTTTTTGTGTTCTTCAGGATTATTAAATCGTTATTGGCAGATGGACTCATCAAGAAACTGAAGACGGTTGTTTGCCATGCTGGCCTCAAACTTCCGGTAAGTTATCAGTTATTAGTTGACACTTTCAGGGTCCTTAATGTTCCACGATTAGACTGATATTAAACTTAAGGTATTTATTTTTTATCTGTTGCTTTCATTCTTGAAATACGAGCAGACACCAAAGACAACGATCTGTCACCTTCTGTCTTGCTGTATCCTTTGCTTTCTGGACTGGAATGTCGTCTTATTTCACTTTGTCTCACTTTATTTCAACTTATCTTGCCTCCGCTTGCCATGTTTTATCTTATCTCACCTTTTGTTTTCTCCACTTTCCGCCTATCTTCAGAACACACCTTATTTGATCGTATTTTCTCATGTCTCACCATAATCTCTTTCACGGCCATTCTTTTCCATTAAATCGAAAACTATGGAATTTTTTCCTTTCTTTTCTGTTTGTTCCCTTACTTTCCTTTCATTTTATTTCCTTTCCTTTCCTTTTATTTCTTACATTTCCTTTCTTTTCTTTTCATTCTCATCTCTCCCCTTATTATTTTTGTGTGTTGTGTTTTCCTTTTTCTTTTTTTCTTTTCGTTTTACTTGTTTTGCTTTTCATTTCGTTTGTGTTTCTTTCCGTCTAAGTGCCTGAATGTGTGGCCCGTCATCTTGTCTGTTTGTTCATCTTTTCGAAATTAATACACGAAAAGTTGCAGTGGTTCTACTGGTTCAAGAATGTGTTGCATGCTTTGATTTGTCACCTGTTCTTATTGGATATAACACCTGCTTCTTGCCTTTGTTGCAGGTTGAGCTGTTCCTGCATTCTTCAGTAGATGCTGACGACCCTGCTGTACTGAGCAAGATTGATCAGATCCGTTTTCAGCTTTTTGATCGCGAAAAACAAGTCAAAGAGGTTAGTCAATTTTGAACATTTGATTCCTTATCTTCCAGAACCAATGATCGAAATAAACCAAAATAGTTTTGTGGACCCACAGCTGGTAAACAAGTTTCTATGAATACGAGTTGGCGAATTGTAACAACTAAAGTCATTATGGTATGTTTTTAGCCGTGAGGGTGCTAAATTTCATCTACGTCAACCGAAGAAATTTCATCTCCAAGCCTCGTTCACACGTAGTTTCCTACACGCTTTGCACAACTTACAGTGCTTTATGTTGGTATTCGTTTCAGTTTCGCTGTTTTAAGAATTCGTGGATGAGAAAATGCACACGTTTTCAGTTCAATGCGAAGCATAAGGATGAAGTCAATTAGTTTGAAGTCGATATGAATTGATGACTTGCACGTTACGTCACCAAGCGCCATGTTGGTGGAACTCAACAAAAGATTCGTCATTAGCTTCTATCGTAAGTTCCACCAACGTGGCCGCCATGTCTTTGTCTCTTGAACCTCCAGGGATTGATTGCAAGTCAAGAATAAGACTATTGGAAGGTACGCAAAGCAAAATTCCTCCGACCAAAGCACTCTATTCAATTAAGCAAAGCACTTTTTTGAATCAGCCCAAGAGCTCTGTTATATATTTGTGGGATGTATTGGGCATTGTAGTTCGTATTATTCACTAGTATTTCTAGTGGTACTGATTCGCCTTCTCTGACTTCTGTTAGTTATGATTTAGTAGATTGTAGAAGGCCATGCTATATCTGCTGAACACTTTTCAGCGGATGGCAGCGAAGCAGAAGAGAGAAGAGATGACACAAGTTCGTGAAGCTGAAAAAGCAAAGGCAGCTGTTGGTCCAAAAGGTGCTTCACAGTCAAAGGTTGCAACAAGTCCAAAAGCTGCAAAAGTACGAAAACTTGCAGACAGAGTAAATGTTGCAGCTGGACAGAATATTGTGGCAGGATCAAAGACATCTGCAGCACCGAAAATTGTTACAGCATCGAGCACTGCTGTACTACCTGGGACACCATCACACGAGATTGCTGGACTGCCAGATGCTGCAACAGATCCTATTGTTATTGATTCCCCTGCAAACATTACAGCACAGTTACAGCCACACATAACAGCAACAGCTGCCAAGATTCCGCCTGAGAAAGCATTGCTGGTTGATATGGGTGTTCTGCGCAAGGGTGATGAACGAAAATGTGTACAACAATTTATACCTGTAAGTACAAGAGTTTGGAGCGAATTTTTGCACCAGAACATAACAACAACAATAACAACAATATTAACATTAACTACCATAAGTGTTTGGAATTGGAAACGGTTTGTTTCTGTTTAGTAGCTTATTTCTTCACTTATTACACTGCGGATTTGATCATTTTTAAGAATTTTTGCAATATGTTAGTATATAAGGACACTCCAAAAATACAATAAAGAGAGAAATGATGGTTCACATGTATTGAGGTCCACTTTACATCGTACACTTTTACAGCGAATCCACTACTTTTGAATTTTAGAGCAATATCCTCAGTTTGTGTTGCGTTTTTGTCAGTATTGGTATTTCTCTTATACAAGCAATGAAGTCGACAAAGTTAAAGTTAAAGTTCTTGGCGATTATTGTATTAACCAGTAGAACAGGACAGTAACTTAGTTACTGTTGCTTGCCAGGGTCCCTGGCACTTTTAACATTTTACAATCATGATTTTACTAACTCTTAACATTAATTATAGGCCAGTAAGTTAGTTACAGTTGCTTGTATTAACAAGTAACACCTGCCATTGGCAAATCTTTAAATAAAATAACAATAATATAAAACAGATCAGTAATGTAGTTACCATTTCTTGTCACTGACCCTTATATAGTTCAGCATTTTCTTTCAAGGGCCTCGCCGAAAGATATGGTTACAAACGGAAGTTTCTAAGAGCACAGATCCTGTATGAGTATATGTGGCAATTAGTCTATGGAGCGGGCTCAAGAACCGGGACCTCAGTAGATGGACGAACTTCAGGTGAGTTTATGAGTATATCTGGCAACTGGTCTATGGAGCTGGCTCCAGAACCGGAAATCAGTAGATGGGCGAACTTCAGGTGAGTGTATAGGGCAATTGGTCGATTGAATGGACTCAAGAACCGGGACAATGGTAGATGGATGAAATTCAGGTGAGTGTATGAGTACATCGGGTAATTGGTCGATGGAGCGCACTCAAGAACCAGAACATCAATAGATGGATGAAGTTCAGGTGAGTGTATGAGTACATCTGGCAATTGGTCGATTGAATGGGCTCAAGAACCAGGACATCAGTAGATGGATGAAGTTCAGGTGAGTGTATGAGTATATCTGGCAATTGTTCGATGGAGCGGGCTGAAGAACCAGAACATCAGTAGATGGACGAAGTTCAGGTGAGTGTATGAGTACATCTGGCAATTGGTCGATTGAATGGGCTCAAGAACCAGGACATCAGTAGATG
>JANVCK010235962.1:0-17481 GCA_026546655.1 Epizoanthus illoricatus | reverse complement strand
TCCCGCATCCCGTTCAGACTTAAAATCCCGAATCCCGCTAGTTTTTCTCATCGATTCCCGAATCCCGTCGTCAAAGTAAGACCAATCCCGCATCCCGCAAAACCTATTGTGGACCCTCACTGTTGGCGCGTTGACGCTATGTTGATTCATTTTGACCTTTCCAAGGAGGAAGCTTTTGTAACTGAACTAAATCCAGAGTCTCATAAAAAAAATGGTGCCTCTCTGCGATAATCAACAACGATTATTGGACAATCTTTTTTAATTTTCACGTATCACGACATATTTTGCCGCACCTGCACTTTGCACGGTAGATAAATTTTTCCATTCACACGAAAAATAAAGGCATGAAATCAAGTTTCACGTAAAGAAACACCCTCGGGACTCGTTTGATCAGAAATCAAGCTAGTACTTGAGTACTTGGCGTTTGTTATTTGGTGCGTGTATATATTTTATATTTTGTTACCGAAACCCTATTTTATACTAAAGTTTGGAGTTTGCAAACACATGACTCTCTCACTGACACGCACAGGCGTTGTCTAAAATGACAAGTTATTTGTCAGTTTGTATGTTTCGGAAGACAATATTTATGTAAGTTACACAAATTGCGTTTTTTCATGCAAATTCTCCCCACACCTTGATCTTCAAGTATCAAGAAGCTAATTGAGCTCAGTTAATTTTCCTTTGGTTTGACAAAGGAACAGGATTCGTACGAGTCCTCAAAAACGATTCTGAAAATTAAGTACTCAAAAGTCCATGAATTTTCTAAAAACCTTCCAAAGTTCATAAAAGTCCTTAAATTATATTTTCCTGACGTCTGCTAAAGAAGTTGGCATTTGTTCCTTAACAAATACAAGTTTTGTGAAATAAGATTTTTGGGAATTGAATGCCATGGATCCTTAAAAATGGCTAAATGATACTATGAAAAGGCCTTAAAAAGCCCTTAAACATTTATACTGAGAGTAGGGGCAGAACCCTAAAGGACTAAATCACGGAGAGGATACGAACACGACAGACGTACGGCTTTACAGAAATAACCTTGTATGCAAAAATATCACAGATAGCACCCAACACCTCGTCCCTCCCCTCCCTCCAGTTACCGCCGTGTGCTTCTTTGTATTGAGTGAGCCTTAGTTCCCTTCTTTTGTGACAGCCACCTTTACCGAGTGGCGAAATCTTTACTGATTTTGGAAATATCAGACTCCAAACTTGCCACATCTCGTACGACGCGGAGAAACCTATAAAAACAGACAAGCGCTGCGGGTCATGTTGCAGCTCTTTGAAGATGGTCTAAAAGAATATAACCAACACCTAAACACAAAGAAACTCCTTTGTGGCTGATCGTAAAAGAGAAAATAGAGCCGCTATACTAACCGAGGCCAAGGGGGACCGACTTGCACTATTAGAGGCGTGAAATTAGTTGAAACCGAGCAAGAGGGTTTGTATATCATTGCCCACTCAGCTTTAGCGTCAATATTATGTATTAGGAACTGTGAAAGTGTGTATTATAAGTGACAGTTAAGATGTAAGTAGCTGCTTGAAAAGGTTGAGCGTTTCTTAGTTGTGGATCGAGTGTTTGGGGTATCCGGCTGCCAGGTCCTGTAAATCTAATCGTTAATCACTATATAATATTTCCTTCCATTTTAACTCCATCTGTCCAAAAAGCCGTGGGTGATGAGATGTTTTGTTGCTTCCCTGTTTAGTGGCAAGACTGAGAAGATCTGAGAAGAGTTTAAGACGAGAGTGTGAAGAACAACAATTGTTGTTTGTCATCTCCAAGTCAAATGGATTTTGTTGTGGTAAAAAATTGACCTCGAGTTCACGTTCTTGAGATATTCTGTAGCTATGTGCAACTAATAATCGGGTTTGTCTGATGATTATTAGACCCCGTGAAGCTGGCCCAAGGCCTGAGAATAATTTACTAAGATTAGCCAGACATTCCAATCTCACGTGAAACTTAACTAGGCTTGGCCTTACAAAGGATTGTTTCCTTATTACCGTGAAGGAAGAAGCATTTCAGCTGTGAGCAGATTAATCGTCTAATCAGTTTGCTTAGAAACGACCATGCAAGGGGAAGCTGTTAGATTCTCGCCTACTCCATGGCTATGAATGCTTCGTGTGTGTACGAGTCACAGAGAAAGCTAAAGTTGAACTCGCAGCGTACGCAAGGTATACTGGGAAGGTTGATGCAGAGAACTGTGAGAAAGACTGAGTTCTACTCAGAAAAAATAGGGGCGAAAAATATGATATAGTTGCAGAATGTTTCTAAATTTAAAAATAGAGCTGGGGGAAAATATTTATATTTTACGTTGAAACACGCTTCGCTTCAAGCTATCAGTGCATGTGACAGAACTGACTACCGCAATTTCAGCGCTTTATCTAATTTTGAAACAAGTGTTCTTTTCATAGGCCGGTACAACTGAACAACAAGTGAGTCATGAAGCTTAAATAGAAACAAAGCAGACCCTCACAGAAACATGTGGAACTCTGGCCATGGTTTACATTAAGACTAGCTTTTGATCTGCAACATTAGAAATTGATAAAACTCTAACGTTTGTCTTCGTGGCTCCTATCGGCAAAAAAACGGAAAAATTACCATAATTCCGGACGAGAAGCAACTTTGCCAAGCAAATAAAATGTGTATTTCTAGCCCTTCTTATTTCGCTCGGACAGTAATAATCTATGGAGAAAACAGAAAATAACTTGGCAAATGGGAATACGACTACACAAAAGCTGTCATCGCCCGCGCAGTCCTATTCATGCGTCACGCGCCACTATTTACCGCTCTTTGTTGGGCCGAAGGGCGCCAGGATACACCCATTTCTTTTTGTAAGAGCTACTTGTATAAAGAACATTGAAGCTCAAATTAAGTTCTAAAGATAAATAAAGAACAAGCACAGGTTGAGGTTTAGAACCATACAAATCTATATCTATGTTTTCAGATGAGATAATGAATACATGACTAAATCAGCAGTATATCATCCTTCGATAGAAAACCTGATTTCTCTGTCGTACGTGTTGTTCAGGTGGCTCAAAAGTTTTTGTATGGTTGTGGCGAATAATTGTATGGTCACGTTTTGGATCCTTTGTGGACCCGAACTTGTAACGACATTCAGTTATGTTATACATGTGAATAAGGACAATTTAGGCAAAATTTGCCACCACGTGTAAGAACAACGAGTCATGACAAAAATTATTTGGTTCTTATAAAAAGAAAAAACTGTATAAGTGGCCCTATTTTATGGTCCGATGTATGACCCTTTGAAATTCTTGGCGTTTTGGACGATAAACTTGGGCAACCTTGATGGTCCGTGCTGTTAAGACGGCAATACTGAAGATTAGACAAGTATAAGCTGGTACAATGTCGTGCGCGAACCCACTTTTTTTTAATACGAAATACCGCGCGCATGCGTGGAGCACTCCAAGGCCAATTAAACCATCTCGTTATTCGTACTCCAGTACTAGCATGCGGCAGCCTCGAGAGACAGATCAACCTTCAGATTTTCGACCTTCTCTATCAAAGTAACATTTTACTAGATAAAACTAGGAGTTGTTGATAGTAAGTGAAATGCTGGCATGAATTTATATTGACAACATAATTATGTATTGTGTATGTTTTCCATAATTTGCACATAAATTTGCAGGCTGCACTGAACGTTATTCACAAAGATCTATACTGATTCTATGCTCGCCAGCAAATAAAATTACAATAGCAATTTCATAGAGCGATCCAAGACCGGTCAGTGCGTCTCCAAAATTGGTTGCCAAACCGAGTGTAAAACACTTACAAAAGCCATGGCCAAACCACCAAGTTACTTTGTATTGAAAATCCTCTAATGGGTGTGGCTGGGCTAATCTATTGGCTCGTTATGCTAAAAGCTCAACCCTTAGCCTGTGATTATGTACAAGAGGGTGACAAGAATGTACGCATCCAGACCTCACACCTAGTTTACGGACAAGGTGGCATGTGCCAAGGAGCGATTGGAAACTAACTGCTTTATCTCTTGGTCTTGACTCCTTTCCTTATTGGGCAAAAGCCGTGTTTAGGTATTCCCGATAGCTGTTTTTTTTTTATCACGACTAACTTTTGATTGCATACACAGACACATATACATACATACAAACATACATACGTACATGCACACGCACATCTACAGACACATATACATATGTTCGCGCGCACACATACATGTACACACACCAACACACATATGCACAGGGATATGCGCACTGACACACCGCACGAAACGTTTTTACGTCCAGAAAAATAAGTTTTGCGTCATTCAGTGGCTGTGTAGCGGAAGATAAAGATTGGACAAGTAATCGCGGGAAATATAAGCATGCGGTACACACGAGGGACAAGATTTGTGTTTCGTGTATAACTATAGCCGTGAAGTAGTGAAGTAGCCACATCAGGCGGGACGCGGTGGTAGAAAGCTTGATCGGTTAACCCATCACGCTCACCCCCCTCCCCCCAGGTGATAACGGCTAGTCAAATTCTAGATATATAGATTCAAGTTAACTGCTTACTGTATAAATTAAATGCTAGGGGACCATGCATAATGAAAATGTAGTATTTAAGAAATAGAAAATATTTCTGTGTTTTCCATCGAGCCGTTATGGTAGCACGAGTCAGCAAGTTTGGGAGAACAAGAAATAGCTGTGGTAGCCGAAGGCGAGTGTTTCCTCAGCTACTTCGCGTTCTCCCAAACTTGCAAAACTGTTACCATAACTCATTTGACATTACAGGAAATGTTTTTCAGCTATTACTGACAAACAACGAATTTTTATGTTTTCCATTGAGCTATAGTAAATGGTTTTCAACCAATAATAGCGCGCGTTGTAAGTAGCTTATTTGATAATAACCTTTATTAACTTTATACTGAAAGCATTACAAGAGACATCACTATATGTAATAATTACAAAATAATACTTTGTGTGTAGAGTGCTTTCTAAAAACAGTTGATTTGTACTCCTGGTATGCACTTGGTAGAATGAAAACCGTATATGAAGTGGCAGAAGCATTTGACAAGACATTTTACTGAAATAGTTGTCGTTTCCTCCCTGATATCAAAACTAAATAGTAGTTTGTCATGTCAACATCATGTTAATGACAGAGATTGAAAACAAATCTGACAAATTTGTTTTCGTCGATAACGGTTTGTGATTATTCTCACGTGTTGGCCGCGGTTTCCTTATAAGTTTTCAACACGAGTGCTCCGACATTTTGAGCATTACCCGTACAAAGCTAGGATGTGAAGATAAATATAAGCCAAATTGGGATATCCTGAAAACATCTGCTATGTTTTATACATAACTACCGCACATTCTCCGAGCATAAATCTATCGGATTATGAGCATGCGTATATAGCACACTGTTCTTGATACTGCGGGATACTTCACTTTGCTTGCTTGAAGTCACGTTCGGCCCCGTTCATGTGTTTTTACCATTACAAAGTGACGCAGTTCTGTTTTGAAAATACAGCACGAGTACGTGCAATACGCGAGTCAGTGTTTACTGCTGTTCCGGATGTTGTCACGATTTCGTATCTCCATCACTGGCCGAGGAGCCAAACCAAATGTAAATAGCATAATATTATGCATATCAGCATGAGTTCGTACCGATATAAAGGAGCTGTCATTTCGTTGAATTTTTTCAATGATCATTAATTGTTTTCCAAATGAGTTAAATTCTCTAGTTGTTACAAATGAGAAGAACTTCAGTACTGATAGTGTTCTTGACTTAAAGGGTCGTCATGGGTTGGCATTTTTGGTGTTTTTGACTAGTCCAGATTTCAGATATTATATTTTGCACATAAGACAACAAGTAACTATTAAACACACACACTGAAGGGTAGTGGAGGCACTACTTGAACTGAAAACCAGCATGTAGAACCGATTTTATGAAATGGTCCAAGCCTAGTCATATGTCTAAATAAATGACAAATCCATTAAACACAGATTAGAGTCTCAGCTCATAGTGTTCCAATAGAGCGAGACCGTTATAAAAATATCCCGAGAGACCAACTCTATGCAAAATATGCCCAAACAACCAAATCCGAGATGAGTTTCATTATCTAGTTGAGTGCAATGACAATATTCTGTCACAAATACGTTTTATATTCTTAACTTTTCTTTGTTATTTCAATGAAAGATTTGCCAATAATAGACATATCCAGCAAATTTATAAAGGAATAATACAATCTTTCAGTTCCTTGGTTAATAATTCATAATATGGATAAAGAGGGTTTTTTCAAGAAATGAATGAAGTTTATAATATTTTATATAATTATTTTAATTGAATTTAACTTAGATATATATTCTCGTAATATAGGTTTATTGGATCAACACTGATATAAACTATAGTCTATTATGTTTTTCAAAGTGCCAATAAATTATCGTTATCATTATCATTTTAAAAAAACTATGTAGGAGTAAACAAAGAAAAAAATGTTCTTGAAGAGACTCATATCGTCATGAATGTAAGTCCAAGTAACTCACTCTAAGTCTAACTATACATATGTTACAAAACATACTTATGAACACATTCACTTGGTATCAAGCACTCGGCAATATATTTCCTGGACTTTTTTTGAAACAGTTAGGGGTGGTAGCCGTTTTTTATATCAACTAAATTCCAGTTGTTGTGATTACAAACTCTTATAGCGCTGAATTTACCATAGTTCGATTTTAGCCTTGGAAGAAATATGTTTTGATGGTTCAAAACTTGACAAAGGTTGCCTAGCATATTTCTGGTTTCACTGTAAGCGAACCATCTTCACAAGTCGTGGCCAGTGACAATTATGTTTTTCACGCTTTTAGTTTCAATCAGCTGCGATAATGAGTGACAAGGTTCCATCTACAGCAAGGTGATCGAGAAACTGAGTTGTTCCATAAAGCCTTCGACCGAATCATATTCACTGATTCCCAAACGCCAAATACTAAACTATCTTCTTTTTACCTCTTGTATTATTTTCAGTCAATTGACTTGGAGGCTGTCCTCGACTGAACAAAAATGACTCAAAACAGTACAAATGACATGAGGTAAGAAAGTGAAGATTATATATCTAACCTTTAATATTTTGTAGTTTGGGGATTAGTGGATAGGATCTGAAGAATTTACAGAACATTTTCCCGAGCACCTTGATCAACTTGAGATCGATGATTGTCAATTACAGCAAATGACTGAGATCATGACCATGAAAAAATTAATTACTTATTTGGTCACGAACTGGTCGGCGAGCATGTGGTTTTATACTGAGAATCTATGGCATGAGAGGCTAAGAACAGAGCTAGGGCCGGGGGGAGGTAACTATAAAATCAACTGATAGCTTGTGCTTGGTGGTGAGATGCCATCTCTATGCTATAAGATAAAACCCGGCCTGCTCCCCCAGTCTGTGATAAAATGCCAGTTTATTTATTATTATTTATTTTCCAGACCACTTATCTCCATCGATATTGGTGATGGCTTATGGTTTGACCGAATCACAACAGGCAAAACACGGCTCATCCCTCAAAAGTTAACTGACTACTCCGTGGATGGACCGCTTCTGTAGTTTCTATTGAACCAGCCATGGTTTGTACTTTGTATACACTGCGGTTGTTTTACACTGCTTTTGATTATCTTTGGCGTTTTTTATCAACTCAGTTGTGTAGAACGCAACTAGTTCGTAGACCTTGGTAGACCCAAGTAATTCGTTTACAAGACACTTATCCTCAAAACCTCTTTAATTTTTATATTTATAGCGTAGTTGTTGTGGATATAGCTATAAATGTTATCATGGTAAATCTTAGCAAAATTTCGTGTAGTTCGTCATTTGCCATGAATTTTTAACTGATACAACTTGAAGAACTAAAACTAATGTAAAATTTTATTTAATAAATATGAACGTACTATTAAAATTCAGCCACGTATGTTATATAAGCATCCGGTATTAAACTCCACGTTCACGTCGGGTTGTTTATATGAATATACTTTTTGCGAAATATTTTGTAAAATCACTTTGTTGGTGATTTAACTTCTTCAAAATCCAGCGAAAAGAAAGTACAAACTCTAATTGTTCAAGGTCATTTTATACCAATTTGTCCCAATATAGTTACTATATCACCATCACTGGCGTGTACTAAAACTGATTTATATCGTGTGATATGTATCAATATGCACTAAGTTCCAATATTGTGGTTTGTTTATTCCAGTATTGTTTATGATGGTTGTTCGTCAACAGGAACTTTAAGATATTTTTAACTGTACCTTGGTTTTGCAAGCCGACTGAATGATTCTCGGCAAACGTGTGCATGTGGCGATTTAATTTTGTCAAAATCACCAGTTAAAGGGATTTTTCCGTTTTCGAATTTCTGTTATACCAATCCAGTCTAATTATATACTATATAAACCATTACGTTTACCGGAAAGTCATATATCATGCGATATATACACAAGTTGCAATATTGTAGTTTATGCTGGTTTGTTCGTCAACATGTTCTTGAAATTGAGAAGCTATCATAAATATTCAAACTTGATTTTTATTTATTTTAAAATATTACGTTTTTAACAACATTGACGAATATGTCGTATAGTACTTTAAGTAGCCGATGGTTGTGTAGAGACTGCGCTTGGTTTGTTGTTACAAAACATGAGATATACAAAACACGGTAGAGTGCCCCCCCCCCCCGTAGAATTACTGACTTTTACTTTATAGTGGCTGCTTTCAAATGAAGGAAAGTAAGCGTCTATAGCCTAAACGTAACAAATATCGCGATCAGAACGTAAACTGAAGATAGAACACAACACGTGTAGCGTCTTTCCCGTTTGCGTATTGTGTCCGCTGAGAGGATTGTTTACGACCCGTCGGACGTGACGTTGAACGTGTTTCCAATATTTGGTCGCATCGCAAATAATTGTTTCTGTGATATGTAAATTTATGATTCGACTACGCACTTCAAATATCATAATGCCTAATTTGAACTAAATTTTACTTACTCAGATTTTTAGAAACTATCTAAGTTATCTAATCTTTGTAAGTGATACTTGAGTCCAAAGTCCAAAGTTTACGATGTTGCGGGTTGTCACAGCCAGTTAGCCAGTGACACAGCACTTTCCCAAGGTCACGGCGTTCGATCCTAATGTACGTGATATAAACCGCTGTGAATGCCATCCCAGAAGCAGCGGGCGCGGGACAGGGGAAGTTCGTATCACGTATTTCCGTTCGATTTTTATATTTTAAAAAGAATAAGAGGTAGTTATTTAGCCTCAGATGCTCAAACAAAATAATTGTCAAATACGTCGAGTTTCTCAACATTGGCAAATTTGCAGGAGTACTACACAACTATACTACAGATCTCCAGGTTCGCATCAGCTGTAGGCGTGTAGCCCAGTGCCTGAACTCCCTTGCGGATGCCCCGGCCCGCCCGATATACGAGAATAGCTAGGGGCTAAACCCTGCCTTTTCTCTTGACGGTGTCTCTAGCTGCTTGAAATATACTCCAACATTAACAAATGACATTTTCGAGTTGTTTAAAGATAGTCAGTTGTGAGAATTCGAGTATACTATTATAGTGCGAATAATTCTCGTTGATTCTTCTCGGGAATTGCGCGCATCAATCCCACACACGACGGGACGTATGTCGCCTTATTTCTAGCGGACATGAGGTGAATGTTGTAGCATGTAGCGAGGGAACACTGAGGAGGCTAGCCACTGATCATGAGAATACTATGTAGGTCATCATCAGTATATGTTTGTATACTGTACTACATAAATTGCAAAAGGGCGGTTTTCATCGGAAATTTTCTCATTTTCGGAACTGAAATTACACGCACGCTGACATTCGTGTACACAATTGACTTGTTATACATGGTCACATACATAGACTGGAAATACCCCTCAACTGAAGCGAATGATATCTCCGTTTTATCGCATAGGATAAACGTGTATATCTGAGCGGAAAGCTTACGAAATAATCCACATGATTCATGGTTCACGAAATAGTCCACATGATTCGTGGTTGTAAAATATTTCATTTGTCCTGGAATCCTTTTCGTATGATAAATTATTGCGAACGTGGTGCTCAGTTTCCGAACCAAATTCCATCATCGGTGGGGGATCATTTCTGACTAAGTGCTTCGTCGTCATTAACATTCATTTTCAAAAGCCACATTTTCTTCAAGAAAAACATCAGTGTGTTACGTTTTCAATTTCAGTTACCAATGACTTTTTCAAAACCTCCGTTTGGGGAACCGTTTACATGCAGAAACCATTGCTAGTAAAAAGGATCACAGCGATTCAATGTTATGTTGAGGGAAGGTAAAATCTAGTAACGTATTGCAATCGAAAAACATACGTGTTTAAGTGAAAACCAATTAGCAGCAATGTGGACATGGCCAGACTGAATATTTCCGGCATCAGTTGTTAGCTTGCTGTAATTTCATCAGCGACTGCACCATAAGCGCTGCATAAGGGTGTGCCGAGATCTTTGTTTTACCACGCGTGGCAAATCAAAATGTTGTAGGGCGTGTTGACGGCAACTGGCTGTAGTTTCTCCGCGGAGATGTGAAGTGTATTGATGCCATAAAGGAAAACTATAAGGCGATTTACAATTTCCCTGTTACGCTTTTGGAGCTTCGTGTATTTTTCATTCTGTTCTGCATTGTCATATTTTGTGGTCAAATGGGTCGAAAATTGACTGAATTGGATTATATATCGCACACTTAACTAAAGTTAAGAAGAAAGATACACCAGTCGGCACACAAGAGCTGCTTCTGCAGCTGCTTCCGCTGAAAGCTTTGACCCGTTGACTCGGATTTCTCGGGAAAGATTTGAGGTATTGGAAATCTATCCCAGCTTTTGTCTCGAAGCTCTCGCCACAGAGTGGAGACTATATACTGCGTATTAGCGCGAGCCCTTGTGGCTTCTCGAACTGTTTCCTCTCCTGCTAGCTTAGCGAATTGAGGCTATTTAGTGCTCGGAAATGTAGTTCAATACCTTTTAGCAATTTAGAGTTACAGAAAAATATTGAAACTACTGAAGTTCTAGGTTTTTTAAAACTTTTTTATGCTTATAGCCCAACACAGCACGTATTTGAATTGAAAGTCTTGAAGCTTCAGAAGCTTTCAGAGCTTTACTTTTATCCCAGGAGCTATGGAGCCGTATTTGTTTGCAACACCCAGGAACCGCGAAAGGATCAATGTAACCCCGTTCCGTTTCAAGAATAATCTTCATATACTAAAAGCCCCCTCCACACAGATACATCTTCACTGATTTGAAAACGGAAGCTTTCGAGAACATGTTCGTGTGGATTCCCGGACTGAGAGTAAGAGTCCACACGAACATGCGTTTTCAAGACATTCCAAATTTTGGTAACATGCGCGGTCCGTGAAAATAGAAAATTCAAACGAAAATGTATCTACGTGGAAGATTTTTTTAGAGATTTAGCATGCCTAAAAGGTTTTGTTTCTTGTTTGATCTTTCTCATATACTGTGTTTTTGAGCATCTATTCAAGAAACCAAAAAAATGCACTGAATACCTGTATATTGCCATTTGTTGGACGCCTAATATTTTTGTTTTATACCACATAAATTGGTTTGCAGGCCTCTGAGACTTTAGCACTAAATGTTGCATTAGCCTTGTAGTTGGGTATTTCACTGTCCCACAAAATGCAGCTTTAGCTATCACTTTTGTATCAGCGACAAACAAACCAGCCTCTGTCATAAGCCGTAGTCAGTGCTTCCGATTTCGCTGTGGTGTTCAAAGGAACATTTGCCAACGCAGCCACAGGAACTGAAAGTTTCAGCAAAGATCCCACACAAGTATTTTAATAATTTTTCAAGAAGCAGTTCGCTGCAATGTACAGAAAAGTGAAGAATGGACGCAAAAACGGGCAACTACAGCATTCAAATTGACTTCTGTTTTAATTTTGTCAAATATTACGCCCCAAGGCCAAGTGTATGATCAAACTGCATTATAACTTTGGCAGTTGTATGGGAACAGTTTCGTATTGATTCGACGACTGTGCATTATAGAATTCTAAGTCAGCTAGAAGATCTTTTCGCGAGAGTTTTGGCAATGCTCTTTTTGGTCGTTGTTTTAGTGGAACTTTTAACATTCGACTGTCCTGTTTTGTTAATGATGACAACGTTCTCCCCTTTATATCACGTCGATCTTTGACCTCATCGACTTGAAATTTAATCCTGGGAAGTTTGTTCTCCAGAGTGATTTCAACTTTTTCTCTTTCGTCTTTTTCGTATTCCAGGCGAATATTTTCAGAAACACTGAACGTTGTCGTCATTTTGTTTCTCTCGCGCTTCCTTTCGATGTATAAGCTGTCCAGTTTCTGGGCAAACTCTGTGTGTTCGTCTCCCAAGCCAAGTATCCGTTGCTCTCGCTGCCTCTTTGACTTGTACTTTGTCAGAACTTGCTCAAATGAATCCGGTTTTCCTTGCGACTCCTTTTCAGAATGGTCCAACTTTGGTAAGTTTGACAAGGACTGAGCTTGCATGCGAGCTTTGCGCATACGACTTTGAGGTTTGGCTCGTGTTCGCGTGCTGGTCGCAGCGTGATTTGCGGTAATCTGTTTCGATGACTGTGATCTTGTTGAGCGAGAGGAAGGATCGTCCGCAAAGAAAAGCTGATTTCGAAGACTATCTGGAGGCCTGTAAGTTGTTATAACTTTGTAATTAACAGGTTGGTCTCCCTGGTAGGACCCGTCCTGGGTGTACACAATCAGGTTTCCGTCCTTTCCTCTGTGCTCAAACTTGCTCAAATTTAATCCTCTGCTCTCCGCAGTCAGCATTGTCTGCTTGCCCTTCTCAATGGCAGATTTTACCCTGGCAATTTTTAAGTCTTCCTTAATGTGTACAAGATTCATAATAGCTGTGATTTCTCCATGATTACTGGTTTCAGTGATCTTATTTTTCGGTACAAATTTCCGATCTTGCCTTTGTGTAGATTTAGTACTCATTTAGAAGCAATCTCCGCCATTTGTGGTCATTATATACAATCGAACCCGGTTGCCATGCCATGCGGATTGATGTGTTGTCTGTCATGCTGTGTTGCCCAGCGTGACAATATAAATTATGCAAATCATTCTGAACTCCCATTCCAACAATTATGTTTACAGCCACAAACAATGGCTGGCGAGATACGTGGTCAGCACAGGAAACTAGCTGAAACTGGTTCTGATAGCTGCGTGCCCCTTGTGATATCGTGTTGAGAACAAGCCAAAAAATTGCTTTTACAGTTTTTAAAGCTTTCACTGCTTCTTTAGACACATAAGTTGTTAATTATGATATTTATTCATCATATCAAAGCAATTGTTGATTTTCTTTCAAATTAGCATTTGAATTGGCAGTCTATGTAAACAGAGTCTTTGCACTCCAGTGGTTTTGGCGGCAAACTATTGTCCAGTACTCCAGTTATATCGCATCCTGTCATCACCCGTTGCTTGTCAGCGAATAATGTTTACTGTAATCTTAATCCAAGGAGTCTGGGCCTAAGCTATGACGTCTCCAGTTCATCCGTGCCTATTGTCACTGGTGTAACCTTATAGCCTCGTGGAAACAGGATACAGTCACAAAGTTCCGGCTGCGTATTACTATAAATTTATTCGAGTGAAGCCACAGTCAATGAATGAACCAGGACAAATATTGACAAGTTTTCTCACCATCGCGAAATTGCAATACAAAGGCTTGTGGAAGTAGCTAGTTAATTACTTATCGCGGTACTATTTTAAAAGTTGAAAGTGAAAATAACAACATTTGTGTCAAAATTCGAAAGCAGACGCCCATATGGCCAGTGTGAGTTCAACAGGGTCGGCGTTCCCAATGATTTCCAACCGCGTGTATAAGGGCTCGATAGATGAAGATGAATTCGATGATGACCAGTTTCCACTGCCCCCGCCGCCGAGTTCGTCGATACCGTCGAGGCATCGTTTCCCCAGCAACTCACCGTCCTACGAGAATAGCCGGGAAGAGTTTACTGAAGAATCTATGCACCAATATGAAGACATGAACCGGCTCGCTACACAGGTCAAGCTCCACGGTCGCCAGCCGAGTCAGAGACCACGAAAGAAAGCTAATGAAGTCTACGAAAGAGTCCCACGGAACAGCTTTGATAGACAATCAAGTTATCGAAAAAATAGTCAGCCCCACACCAACTCTGGCTCATCAGACAGTTGTGACAGCGATAGCGTACATTATCGTGTGCAGATCTGCTGGCGATTTCTCGCCAGTGTGGCTCTTGTGTTGGCTCTTGTGGCCCTCATCATGTCGCTACTGATATTTCTGGTTGTTGCCCCTAACTGCCCTTGTAAGAAGGAGATCTTGGCAGATACAGATACCATTGCTGCTGCATCGACTTCAAGTGAAAACGTTCTGCAGTTCCTGAATAATCTCAAAGAAAATATCACAGCATTACACGTAATAGTCAGGAAGAGAGACGAGACTATAATTGAATTAAAGAAGAACAACAAGGAACAGCAGGAGAAGATTAAGGAACTTCTCGCTCGGTACAACCTAAGTGATCTGCGCGGGCCGCCTGGTATTAATGGAGAAAGGGGGCCGAAGGGAGAAGTTGGTCGTCGCGGAGAAAGGGGGCCACCAGGGCCGGGAAATCTCACTCAATGCCAGTACCACGTCATTGAAAGTGCTCCTTTCACTGCAGATAGCCAAGGCTCGGGTAGCGATGTAGTACTGAACGAAAGACCGGGAAAGAAAATTTTAGGGGTAACTTGTTCAACAGTAGGTACCTCTGAATACAACCTGATCTACTCAAGAACTCCAACCAAACAGTACAAATGTATGTGCAGGGGGAGGTCGCGGTATTTTCCCAATAGAGGGCCAAAGGATGGCAGTGCGAGGTGTTCCCTGCACTACTGGATCTGCCCCACTACTTCCTGAACCAATGTATGGACACGAAATGTTACCACGATATATGGAACGTTATCCCAAACCGCAATGAATGAAACAAATGACTAACAAATTGAGTTTTGATCAAGTAAGTTATGGAGAAAACAAAATATGAATATAACTTTATAGTATGAAACAAATATTTTATTTTTTAAAATTAATTTTGTGTACAGAGGGAAACACAATGAGGTGAGAAGTTGATTGAACAAACCTCGGTGTCAGTTATCGTGGGTATGTTATTGTCTCAGCCGTGTCGTGTCAGAGGCGCAGAATGCTTGAGCCAATTTGGTGATTTCAATTCAACAAATAATTCATACATTTATTCCAACGATTATTGACTGACCACTTGTACAAACGTATCAAATACTCAGAGTTTAGAATTTGGTGAGAAAGATTTGTATCTATTAGTACTATCATGAAAAGTACGGATAACGTCACTCAACTTCCATTAGTTTTATATTTTAGTTTCTTGCCAAGTTGGAGACCCTTGCGGAACACCCTGATCGATAGACGCAAAGTACGCAAGTTATTTTCTTCCACGCTAAAAACAGTACAATTATACAAGAACGTAAATATTGATAGAAGAACCAATGAAACGATGGTTCGTGTTGCAGTTATTTGCCTCAACAGAAAGCGTCACTGATTCTTCCACCTCATGTCGAAATGTTTATGAAAGGGTCACTGGTGTTTCGTTCGGGCCAATAAGCACCTTGCTATCGCTCGAAAGACGATACGATTCACATGCAATTGTTTATACTGCGGCATAGTCTAGTACCTTGTATCGTGTATATTTTAAAGGTTAAAACTTAATCTGGAAGCAAGAATTATTCAGTCTCGTGATAAGCGTTGCTGAAATCGGGCCTATTTTTTGCCAGATCTCAACTCACTTCCTTTTTATGATACATGATATACAAACATGTTTGATCGTTTATCAGGGAGGCTTCATCGCTTGTCTCAACACCGCTTTGTTTGTGGTTAAGAGGTTAAGGTGTGTAGCAGACAAGCTTTCTCCAAAGAAGGATTTTAAAAAGTATTTACGTGATGTGCTTTGACTTGTAAATAGTTTAGGTCAAGTTTGCTGACATTTGTTAAGAACTTACCCTGTTTCAGAAGTATGACTATATCTTTGAAAATATTTCGCCAGAGGCATGTTTTAATATTTTTGGTGTGACTGCATATCAATTAATTATGGCTTAATAATCAATGTAACTGGATTAAAGACATCTCTAATATTTTGGATTTGTAGCATGCTTGACAGTATTTCGTTTTGTTATCAGAGTTGTAATCTCAATTGTAGTTTTGCAAAAGATTGTTTACTAAAAATAGAATCTTCTGAAACTCGTACAACTCGCCAACATGCAACTAAGGAATGTTAAAGAGATTCTAATCTAAAGTAGACCATTCAGCCATTAAAATTATTCCATTTTGTGGACAGGTAACCTTTTATAACTTTTTATAGCAACATAAAAAACGATATTCAATACTTCATATTCAATAATTAGGATAAATTACAACGAACAATTAGGAAGCGTCGCGAAGTAATCTCATTTATCGTTTGCATCAAACAATAGAAAATCGACTTTTATACCGCTGAAGCGTCAGTTATCGAGAATTTAGTGCTGCAGTTCTGACACAACGCTCGCCTTTTAATACGTCATTGCATCTTTATTGAGCCGTTTGTGTTTATTTCTTTATTAAAAACTGCAGATTGCTAACAGATCTATAACTCTGACTGAAAATACTAAATACTGGAGCACAGTTCATAATCAACTGCAAAGTTTAAATTTAATATAAATGTTTGTTTGTAGGGTTTCACTTTGCTATTTTTCCGAATTCTGATTGCTAATGGCTATTGAATGCATGAGAAAGTTGATTTAATAATCTAGTTTATAGCGGAATTTGCCTGTTTAAAGTCGGCCTCTTTCTACGATAGATTGTAATTGGATCAATTGTTATGGAAATTTTAAGACAATCGTAGAAAGTTCTGCGACAAAAACGTACCCTGCGAGCAGAGATCTCTCATATCCCGGTAGTCCTCATATCTCCTCATTTTTCGTGGGAATATGAGAGATCTCTGCTCGCAGTGCATTAGATATATTTTTACGGTCCACGTAATCTGCTTTTTCAAAGCTTGAGTGATGAATTCTAAGCTAACATTAATTTGAAACAAAAGTAAAATTAAATGCAATCATGATTTATGTACTTTCTTTTCATATACCTTCGAATTTTAAAAATATGCGTTTACATTTTTTCAGTTTCGAGAAAATTTTAATCTAGGTAAACACAAGCGTGCATAGCAGTCGCCGAGGTCAAAGTCGACGTGCCAGCTGATGGTGGTCTGATCTTTGACTTTGTTGTTTTTAAAACATAGATCCATGGGAATATGATATTTTTATAGTTTTCGTTCTTTTTTTAAATAACCTCAAGACTGAAATAAAGTTTAATTTATTCAATAAATATTATCTCTAGGTTAGCAATGTACTGTAAACAGCTACACGCTTTTTTTAATAAGAACCAGTAAATTTTGTCGAGGCTCATTGTTCTTAATTTTTTGGTGATTTCAGCCTTAAATTGTTCTTAATTT
>JANVCK010235851.1:0-15000 GCA_026546655.1 Epizoanthus illoricatus | reverse complement strand
TGTGCTGGGCATTTCAGGCAGAAAGAAGGCCAAACTTCGGCTCTTTACTCAAGTCTTTGGACAGACTGCCGAAGAAGGCACGGCTTCAGAGAAGTCCATCACAACCATGTACTGTTGGCCGGCCCCCTGAAGCCTTAATATAAATCGGGTGATCCCCCACCCCTCCCCCGACGGGGCCGGAGATCATTTTAGAAGGATTCGTCATCCCTTAGCTGTCTGCTGCAATCACTGTGATCACGTGACAGGCAGCGTGACCTCGGCTGGTGTAGGAAACCTGTTTGTTACAGGATTGCACTGTACTACCATTCTGCCGTCAAATCAATTGGGAAACGGAGATATTAGCATTCAGCTGGTCAGTCGTAAGGGTATAGGAAATATGTATTCTTCGACTGAGAAATGTAAGTCGAGCGTCCATTGGCCAACATTCTCTGAAACTGACTTTAAAAACCAAACGTGATATTGTTGTCTTACTGTTCAAAACACTCCAGTCGAAACACAGCTCCACATTAGCGGAAGACAGGTTGATGTCAACCTTAAGCATAATAATCTGCATTTGCTACCGCTAAATTGTTCGTGCCACCAGATCTGCAGATACAACGGGTTGATGCAACTTGTTGATACAGCCAGTTGATGCAGCAAGTGGATACAGCTTGTCTGTTGTCTGAAAGACTCACTACTGGGGATATATCACTTAGCTTGTCACGGTTTGGAAGTTTGAAGATTTCAAGAATGAGGAATCTTTCCTTTCCCGACACAACGTTGCTACAATCACTGCGTACCTTAGCCGTCGTAAGATGCAGGTTTTCAAAACACTTTCTAATTAACCTTCAGAAGTTGAATGCTAAATTGATAGACACAGCCTTTCTCTCCGTGACATCGTGCATCAATTGCGTGACGGATGTAAAGGAAACATTTATTGCGTAACGGAGGCAATGCAAGAACTACGCACATTCCTGCAGTTAATTGGCTGCGAAACGATACCATTCTTGCCGTAAATGTTTATGAAACTGAGGCGAAAAAACGTACAACAACTTTAATTTGAAATTACACGCCTATCAAGAAGGGATACGGTTGGTGGAAATATCTTCACACCAGTTGTCCACAGTAGGTTGGATAAGTTGGAATATTTTCTGTGTTCCAGATCTGTTCTCAAATTTTAGTCAAAAACTGCCAGCAAATTTGATTTAATAGCAAAGACTGAATTACAAAAAGCACTAAAGATTATTTTCTTAGATATTTGAGTAGGCAAGAATACAATGGCTTGTAGAATTTGTATTGCATGTGATCAACTAAGGCCCATTTCAGAGGTCGAACTTTTCATTCGCCGAACCCAATGCTAATGAACTAAATGTATTGTTCTAATTCATTAGCGTTAGGTTTGGCGCATGAACATTACATGTACATTTTTGGCGCGAGTGTGGCCAATGTTTAGCTGCCCATTTAATCTCGAGCCCTTCATCAGAGCAAATATGGTCTGATTATGCTGATCGATTATGATGAATAACTGGTTTCTAAAGGCATCGATTCGAATGAAATGTCACCACCTATTACCAAAACCATATCTTTAGAACTAACTCTAAACCAGTTCTTGCAAGTAGGCCCCAACAGCATATGCCTACTTCGATGATAAGATTACTTGTTGAAACGAAAACCTTTCAGTTTATATCTTGAGGTGGCTGTCGTCCAATATGGAAGAATTGAAGACATACAGAAGACCAAGAAAGTCGGAGTAAAACTTATCCAACCCTGTGGTACAACGCCGTAGCCATCCATTAATTGTTACTAGATATATTTTGCACCGAGAAAGAAGCAGAGAGTTCAGGAACCAGTATTAACATTTTACAAGAATTGACGATCGTCTTCGTCGACAGCAACAATAGCCGTGTGATATTTAATTACTAAATGTGGCGAGATTGTGGATCTGAGATCCGTGTACAATGCGTGAGCGTGACAATCCGTGTTCGTGACTGTTATACTTTAGAAATGAAACATTTAATGAAATCAACATATTTTTGGTTTGCCATATACTGGCGAACATTAATCCGAGATGTATTATAATTAATCACTGTGTATAGATTAGCAAAGGCTAATTCAATTAAGTTGTAGCATTTATAACATATTTTTATAAAATGCTTTTACTTTTTAACATCTCTTGACGAATACACGATTTCTCTGCTCCTGCAGTGCTCAGTCCTAAGTGTAGACTACTGACCCCAGGTCAGACTAAATCGCTTGTTGCTCGTGCTTGGCAAAGACCATATTTAATTATTCGTAGGGGGGAGGACTCCAGTTCTAAAATTAGGAATCTGAAGATGCATTGAAAAGTACTTTACGTTACTCTAAAATAAAGTTAATGCTGCTACTGATGTATGCAAACTTGATATTATTTTCTCTTGATTTCTGAAGCACTTTTGAGATTACTTTACGCCATTATGCTTTTGTATTCTGTATTTTGCCTGTCTATGTATCTGTATATGTGTGTGCCAGCCTGTTTATATATAGCTATGTCTGTCTATGTATACGTCTATGCCTATTTCTGTGTCAGTCTATGTCTGTGTCTATGTCTGCGTCTATGTCTGCTTTATGTGTCTGTGTTTGCCTATGTCTATATCTATGTCTGTGTCTAGTTTCTGCTTTATGTCTGTCCGTTTGTCTATATCTATATGTCTATATCTGTCTGTCTATGTCTGTGTCTATGTCTGTCTGTCTATGTCTGTCTATGTTTGGCTGTCTATGTCTGTCTGTGTGCAGCTGTATCTGTGTCTTTCTGTGCTTGTGTGTCTGTGTATGTATGTGTGTGTATTTGCACTGTTCCTTTAGCTTTGGATCATGAAATCCTTCTAAATTTGTTCATTTTACGATTATTAACTCCACTTATTACACTTCTCAAACTGAAACAATCAAAACAGAGATTAGATGTTCTTGAACATTTCGATCCCCACACTCCGAGATTGAGTGGTCTCTGCCAAACACAAGAACGTTGAGATTCAATTGCAGGCTTCAATAGCTCTTTATCTTTAGACACGAGCTCGGACAACATCAGTTCAAGATGAAAATGAATTTTCTTGCCTGGTTCTTACTTACCGGGTGATTTTCACATTGGATTTTTGGTCAACTGAGCCGGACTCAGGTGAAGCTTTTTATTCAAACCAGTTTACAATGTCACATGGTTGGTTGTAAATAAAATAGACGGTGGGAAAAGTCAGATGATGAGATAGAAAAATGGAACAATAATTGAAGATTCTCCGACACAGTGTGGTTCTTCATGTAAACACGATAACAGTTAATATCTCGCACTTTCAGAATTCAAGGGAATTTAATTTGTATTCGGTGGCTAGATAAACTAATGCTTAGAAATCGCTCTTTCAAACCGAACGCAATGAATAATTTATAGATATGAAGACACTTTATGGATAGAATTGGCTTTTTGAAATATTGGTGGATTAACAAATGGAGCACACAACCACATTTTCTATAAAAGTAAATAAATATTGATACTAAAATTTAAATTAAGATTTTTGCCAACTGTATGCTATGGGAAAATGTTGTTTGCAAACATACATTGCTCTTATTAAAAATTACATTTCACAACCTGCCCTCCACATTTCTATAAACTCCATATATTTGTTATTGTGGGGATGATAAATAAAGTTGTGTTTCTCGATTGAACAATACTTCAAAAGTCATTCTATCTAAGAAAAGTGTATTCACTACTTACGAAACTACAAAACGACTGTGCTCGTCTTCCCAAACGATCCAAGAAAGCAATGCTCTAACAAGTGTTTTTTGCACAGTGTGTCATCAAGATTGTTCGTAAGCTATTGTTGGTGCACAATACGCGTTACTTAGAGCGTTTACGAAACAATGTAATTAGGAAATGCTTTTATGTGAATCACATCCCAATTCGTACAGGCTAATGATCCTGTTTTGTTCTTTCATGCCAAATTGGCATTTGCAGCATTGCTTTCTGGGATCGTTTGGGTGGACGAGCCCAGTCCTTTCGTAGTTTCTGGAGTGGCAAATTGACAGTGACAGTTCTTATGCAAAAATAAACCAACCAACCTTGTATAATAAAAATGTAAATATGGCTTATAGTTATGGCTGAGCGTGTTCATTTTTATATCACCTACTAACCCCATCGCAAAGTGAAGGTGTGTGTGTGTGTGGGGGGGGGGGATAGGTCTCTGGCACCCTCCCAGTATTAGTGTAAACTACAACAGTGGGAGTATAAGAACCTAAGTCTCGAAGCTTCAAATATTTACTACTGCATAAAGTGCTTTGCCCCATTTTTTCTACTAAAACCAAATAAACAAGTTTTTGGTGCCCTGAGCCCTGATTTAAGCGCCTTGCAGATCCATGGAGTCCCTCAAGGATAAATCAATTTAGCTTGCGACACCTTACAAACCCTTTGTAATCCCGAATGAAGCCCCAAGAGTTTCGTATCAGGTGCAGTGAAGAGTGAGTTGGTTATTGGGGCACCGCCCTAACTTGGAAAGTGTTTAGGAACCCAAGGGTACCCAAGCAAATGAAGACTCCAACTCTGGCGCTCAGGAGCTAAGTAGTTGTGGGCTCATTTGGGAAAAATACTTGGATCTTGCAGTTGCTACAATACGCATGCGTAGTTATGTTTGTGCAAACTAAACAATATCGATCAAAAAATATTTTTGTTATGATGTTGCGTTTCTTAACTTTGTTTTGCGGTATGCTGGACTAAAATCTAAATGAGTTGCGATTTAACGGCTTTAAAAACTCAAATTTAACTTCTTACATAACAGAAGAAAGTGTGCTCCCACAATTGTAAGCAACTTTGCCATAACGAAAAAGAGCAAGCCAACACGAGAGAGCAGAGGATGACTCGTGTGAATGAGGTCAGTGTCGCCATGGCGACTTAAAATTTTTGGACTGGGGTCTAATAGACCCCCCAGGGAGAAATGAAAGAAAGAAAATGCGCGTCTTTGTTTACAGTTTTGTTTATTAGCATAAATCTACATTTTTAAAATATAATATTTTAAAAAATGTTGCTCCAGTACTACTGATACCAGCCTAAAAACATAACATACAAAACATTTATCTTGCCAAAATTTTATAATACAAAACACCCGGCACATCCGAATTTCCTGTGTTTTCTGACTGACTGGATGGCAATACGTACCTACGTACGCCACTGTCCACGTTTTTGATATACAGTCTGCCTGACAAAGCTGGAAACTCTTTCAAAACAGTGCGAAGCAGCTATGCAGTGTTAGAAAATTTTGTGCTACTGCTGTCTCAAAAAGAGACAAATTCTTGTTCAATCTAGTCCAATTATCTATTCCCCTTTTAGTGTCATGAAGAACCTATGCTGGTATTTGATTCAGTTTATTTTTGCACAAAATAGCCTGAGAGCCTGCTTACTCGCGCAACGAGAAATCATTTTTTGCTGGAAGTGCAAAGGAAAAATCTGTGTCTACGGACAGGCTAATAAAAAATACGTTTATATAAAATGTTGAGCTTTGAAAACATCTCTCATGGATGACAAAATCGTTTTTCCGGCCTGCCGGTTATCCGAATCGACAGCATGCACATGGAGCATGGAGTGGAATTGAGGCGCGGTCGCTTCGCAACCCGAGTGATACACAGTGAGCCAGCGTTGGGTGACAAAGCGGTCAGCGGTCAAACCCCGCCATCTTTGAAAGTTCTTCTTCGACTTCCGCGGCAATCTTGTTCTGCATTCGTGCAATTTGTGGTTGCAAAACAAATTGACATTTTCGTTCTAAGTACTTTTAGTCCCCTTCTTAAAAGGCGACTAAGCTAGACTTGCAGAAATCTTTTAATATTGGACTCAAATGAAGCAACCGGAATAACTATCGGGAAATCTGTGGCCGTGACTTCATAGTTCATTTCCGAATTCCGTGAGCGCATTTAAACCTATATAACGATAACAGACAACCTCTGTACAGTGTACTGTCAAGCCTGAAACTCAAGATGTCGGAATCAAGAGAGAGAATTATTACTAAACTCCCGCCGGTAAGTTGTAAAATTTCTGTTTCGATAAGATACGCCATGCGAAACCGCAAATCGTACATTATTATTATGCAAGTTACAACTTGTTCGAACTTGATTTTGTTGGAATATAGAACACACACATAGTTATAAAATGCTAATGGGATCTTTGATCGATCGATAGTTTTTTATAAGTAAACTACGTTATGCCAAATGAATCAAAATATGTTTCAGAGTTGAAAATTATCTGCAGTTTCACACGGATGTTACCGTTCGTGTCAATCTCAGCTCAAAGACAAAACTTTCAGAGAGTTATTTTTGATGTTTTTGAAACCAAATCAATTTATTTGCGTTGGATGACGTTATTGTTAAAATTGTACTGCTGATATTTTTTAAAAGCAAACTAACATCCCGGAGTATCCAGACTTCAAAGGAACAGGCTTCCAATATTCTAGATCTGTAAGGACCATAAGTTAAGGCATAAGTTGGCCAAATGCCGATGATTTTTTGCCTGCCCGCAATATTTTCAATATTTAATTTTCAGTATATTACTGATTTACAATAGGAAATCTTTAATAGTCCACACATCTGTATTGTAAAGAGTATTAGTAAGCAATGTAAGACTAAGAGAAGAAAAGTTATATGTGTTGGAAACAGAGCCAGAGGCCTAATTTAGCAGTATGTTGATATTGCAAGACCTTATATTGGCCTATATTATATTATTAGTTTAATTTGTCACAAGTAATTAATTACTCAAGTAACCATAAAGTGTCAAATATATTGTTTCACGCAATCGGACATTAACAAAAGTGCAAGCTGAAGCTCAATTCACTATATATAACACACAGCCACCAGGAGTGCAGCTTTAAATGTAGATGTGTACATATAGTGGAGTTGTGTCAACACAGGAGAACCAGATTTGATGAGAGTGTTGTTGAGTGAGTGAGGTTTGAAATGTAAGACTTTGTATGGGAATTTTCCACAAATTTATAACAAAAATCCTTCATTTTCAGGCGTCACTCAAGAACACACATCAAGTTAGGGTCTCCAGCAGTGTTACAAGTGTCTAATGGCATACTTGAACATTATTACAATTTATTACAGATATCATGGATTTTATTTTTTATTTGGGATGCCAAGGCACTGAATTTTGATGTGCTCATAATAATGACCTCAGCATTATAACATATCTCCAGAAGCAAGTGAGAAAGTATCACTGCTCTGATGATTTTGTTTTTGGTCCAGATCCATAGGGATTATGCTGCATGTACATTTTGGACATATTAAGTTCCAATCTCACCATCATGTCCTTGGCTGTTTCAACAAGTGGCATCCAAAATGTTCATTGAACATACATTTAGCCATGTGCATAGCATAAAAGTGATAATTTTGTCCTGCGTAAGGGTGTAAATTATGATAATTTTTTTGTGAAGGTAATTGGCTCATTTGAATTTCCCATGCACTGCCATCTTGAAATGTGACCTGTTTGGGTTGCAGTGCCAGGCCCCACTCTCGTTCATTGTCACATGTATTTCAAAGAGTGGGGCCTGGCACTGTAACCCAAACACATCACATTTTAAGATGGCAGTGTTCAGAAATTTCAAATGGCCAAATAAACCTCACAAAATCCTGATTTATACTCTTTTGGGACAAAATCATCACTTTTGGGCATCACTTGTTAAAACAACCAAGGATCATCAGATGTACTAAAAATTTAAATTTATTTTAACAAATATTATACTTTATAGCCACACACAACAGATGCTGCACCCCACAACAGTGTCAACTTCCATATAAAGACCCGAGAGGCTTGTTCAGAGGGAAACACTGGCAACATTGGGTAACTTGTTGCTTTAAAGTATTGTATAGCTCTAATAATTTTCTTTCAAGTGAATTAGACTTTGCACAGCTTTGTCATAAGCCCCCTATGTAGATGTTCACTTGGCTTGCCATACCGTAGCTGTCATTTCTATTTCTGTATGTAGAGGGGCATATCCCTTTTCTAACAGCTGACCAATCACCTTGACCTTGACTTCAGATACAGTGTGAGAAGCCAACTGAACAGCTGTGTAGGAGGCTAAGTTATGTCCTGAACCCTCGCATTTTTCAACCACAAGCTCCCAACCCCACCCAGGGTTTATACGTTTGATATATCTGGCCAGCACCTTCTGCGAAGTAGAAATTTCCCTTTTCATACTATTTTAAATAGAGATTCTTATTTTGTCTTCATAATTAAGTAGCCAGCACAAATGACTAGAGTAGATGACGAATTTCACCGGCTGCCAGCTCTTATTGAAAACCCTGCCACCTAACTCTACACAAGCCCGTCAGGGGTGCTTTCCATTTTGGCAGCCAAAAAATAGCAGTTGGAAATTCCCCATGTTAAAAGGAGAGTCACGCTACTCAGACAAAACTGATCTGAATGCACTGAATGAGATGTGTTGTACTTGTAGAAACCAACTGGAGTATCACAATTTCCAGTTCTTACCCTGAGCCATCTGATTAATAAAATCTGAAGAAGCTTCATAGCATGAGTGCTGATGCATGATTTGAAATGTCAACTTTTGTGCAAATGTAAAGTGCTGTATAATAGAAAAAGTGGAGTACCTCATTCTGAAGGTTGTTTGTTTGTTTGTTTGAAGAAATTTTAGATTGGAAATCATAGTATATTTTTCTGTACAAAATTGATGCAATACTGAATTATTTGCTGTCCTGGGTTTTTATTTCAGGTTGAAGGTCTCAAAAGTGATTGTGGTGGGTGATGTGGCAGTTGGTAAAACAAGTCTTGTCAACAGGTACAGCTGAAATTTTATTGTTCTTGTTACATTAATTAAATTAAGATTCTATTCTGTGCTGCCATGCCTGCACTGTTGTGGTACTTGAGTAGTGGGTGAAAATGATGTACTGCTGTTCATAGTCAGTAAACAGCAAGTAAAAGGAAATTTAGTCAGTACTTCAGTAGCAAACTAGTCTGCCAGTGTCTGAATTTAAGTTCTGTTAGCTTATGTGGCTATCAGTTTTGTCTGTATATATATGCATGTAACAAATAATGTAGTTATTATTTGATTGTGGTAGTATAACTGTCACAGCCATTTGCCCGTTTTCTACTACATCCTTCTCTTTGTTTGTTTCACTGTAATGTACGTTTTACAAAATATTGTTTCAAATTTTTGCAGAAATTTTCTTTAGTGTTAATGTGATCAACTATTCTCTTGCCAACAGTACCTATAATGTATATATATATATACAGTCATGCATACATACATACATGTACAGTAATGATAGATATTGACTATTTTTTTATATTTGACTAAAATTTAAGAATGTGTTATTTAGATATTATTTCCATTTTGAACTATGTACTAGGTATTGTCACAACATATTTGATCGTGATTACAAGGCAACCATTGGAGTTGACTTTGAAGTGGAAAGATTTGAGATTCTAAACCAAGAGTTTAGCATGCAAATGTAAGCATTGACACTTCTTACTATTGACTGCACAATCAATGAATTTAATTCATAATCCTATATTAATTATTATTTCAATTATTTATGTGAGCATTTTAGATGTCACACATTGACAATCAACAAATTTAATTTGAACAAATGTAATTTATTTTGAAAACAATGATTGGTAATGATACAGAGGGATTGATAGGCAATGATAATGAATGATGTAGAATGGAATGATTGGAATGATGGGAATTGTGGGAAATGAAGTCAAATAATGGATTATGATAGGGAATGGTGGGGAATGATAGAGATTGATAGGAAATGGTAGAATTGATAGAAAATGGTGGGGAATGATGGGAAATAGTGAGGGATGATAGGAAATAATGAGAGATGATGGGAAATAGTGAGGGATGATGGGAAATAGTGAGGGGTGATGGGAAATAGTGAGGGATGATGGGAAATAGTGAGGGATGATGGGAAATAGTGAGGGATGATGAGAAATAGTGAGGGATAATGGGAAATAGTGAGGGATGATGGGAAATAGTGAGGGATGATGGAAAATAGTGAGGGGTGATGGAAATAGTGAGGGATGATGGGAAATAGTGAGGGGTGATGGGAAAGAGTGAGGGGTGATGGGAAATAGTGAGGGATGATGGGAAATAGTAAGGGATGATGGGAAATAGTGAGGGATGATGGGAAATAATGAGGGGTGATGGGTGATGGGAATAGTGAGGGGTGATGGGAAATAATAATAAATTATAGTGAGAAATTTCTTTTCATTATTCCCTAGATGGGACACAGCAGGCCAAGAGAGATTTAAATGTATGGCTTCAGCTTACTACAGATCAGCTCATGGTGAGTTGTTTTTGATGCACATACTGCAGAGTTTGAACAATGATTGCTCAACTAATATTCCTTCTTAGTTGGGGATACACGGATATTGCAACACACCCCCTTTCTTTGCAAAATTAGTAAAAGAGGGAGTTAGAGCAAATCTGTGGAACACATGCATCTATCTGAGAAAGAAAAGTCGATGAGAGCTCGAAGTTGCATGGCCTGTAATGAAAGTCCCCAATCTGACCTTCTTTTTTCTGGTTTGATTTAAATTTTCTCTTTCCACAATCTTCATTATCTTGATCACACAGGTAAAGTTGCTCATAAGTCTGTTTTTTAGTCTAATTCTTACAAAGAATGGAACTGTTAAATTGCTGTCTAATTAAGGTTAGTGTTGATTTTATTACATCCAGTATTTACTGTCTGCTTTCTATTTCAGTCATTGTTGTAATGTTTGATTTAACACAAGTGAGAACACTGGCAAATGCAAGGTAGGGAACTGTAATAGTGCTTATAATGACTGAATAGAAACAGTGTAATAATCCCATTAACTTTCAGAAAACATAATAATACTCATTTTCGATGGCAAAAATGCTGATGTGTGTAACAAGTTGTCAATATGAAGCTACATAAGGGGCCGTTTACAATTATCGACATTTTCACATGCGTACAAACCATACTCTTTTTTGTCACCCCCTTCCCCCCTCCTTAAACATACGCAAAAGATGTTGATTTTGCAACAAATTTGGATCAACATTCTCTTTAGCTTGGGTTCCGCTGTGCTACAAAAGTAAAGAGTCTGGAACCCAGGCTACATTTTCTTGTACGTTTAAAAGTGTACGCTGGTATATGACCCCTCCCTCCCAAAGTACGCTTTGTACCCTCGACCCCTAACAGACTGTTAAAGGGATCCTCGTCTGTTTCAACAAGTGGCATCCAAAATGTTCGTTGAACATACATTTAGCCATGTGCATAGTATAAAAGTGATAATTTTGTCCGGTAAGAGTGCAAATCGGGATTCTGTGAGGGCTATTTGGCCATTTGAAATTCCCGTGCACCGCCATCTTGAAATGTGACGTGACAGTGCAAAATAGAGAGCCCCACAATTCCTTTGGCGCTCGATATTACGCTTTGCAGATGTCAACCTTTTTTGAAATAGCTGTAAAAGTTATTTACATATCTTACTTTTTGTACTGTGCAGACAGTGGCTGGATGAAGCAATGGCTGAAAATCAAAGTAACTGTCCTGAAGTGTTCCTAGTTGGGACAAAAATGGATCTTTGTGTAAGTATCTGCAAGATAATCAGTCTTGCTAAACACAGTTTCACACATTTTCATGCGATTTACCTTTTAATTGTTACAACTCTACTCAAAAACTTCTTTGTGAGTTTAATTTATTCAGAAATCGTTTTGTAACATACAAAATTCAGTGTGCCTTGTCAACAATCAAGATTATCGTTATGCATTCAAAACAATAGCTTTCACAAAATTTTATCAATTATAACTTTTTCTTTGAGTATTATAAACAAATTACTGGAAGTAAATAAAGAATCGCAAGCATCATGCAGGCCCATAGCTGGGATTTAGTATGAAGAGGCCAGAACGAGCGCCAAAGGTAGATCGTCTGAAACTGTATTTCTTGCGTTTTGAAATCGATTTAAAGGAAAGTTATAGAATCTAAAAGTTACGTGACGGAGTCAGTTGGCTGTGATTTTTAAGACATTCTACAGATGTACGTACAAACAAGCAATGAAACGGCCGGAATCGATTGTAAAGCTTAGTCTTAATCCTAACCATATAACTATAACTAATATTTTACCACTAATATCAGTCTCAAATCTCAATATTACGTTCCTATATGGTTCGATATTTCTAAACTCATGGTACCTCGCCTGTAATTACTTAAATAGGGCTAAAACTCTGTAAAACAAGGTTTGCACTACTCCTGGAATTCCTGTAAAACTCCAGGAACCTCATAATTTTCTTCCAGGGCCCTGGAAAAACGAAGTTTTTCATTGCTCCTGGAAAACTCCAGGAAGTTTGTAGAGAAAATGTTTGAAGAAAACCGACTAGGGCTTGCACAAACTGTCACTAAATGGCTGTACGATATTGCAGGTATCCTCACACACTACAACATCCAACGATATCGTTACGTATCCTAAATAACTGTACGATATCGCAGGTGTCCTTACACACTACAACATCCAACGATATCGTGTCCTAAATAGCTGTACGATATCGCAGGCAAAACGTACCGTGCGAGGCCGGTTTTAATTAGCAAATTGTATAGACATTTTCTTTGTAAATGAACAGAAACTGAGCAGTTTGAAGGAAATGGAGCGGAGTGGGATTGCATTGGCTCAAGATATGAACGCAGAATACTGGTCTCTCTCGTCGAAGACAGGTACACGTTGGGATTATAATATGATACCAGTTCCGATAGTTGTCGCGTTCCATTTGAGAACTAACCGGTCGGGCGGTCAGATCAAACAAATGGAAAGTTCCCAAAGTGTATTCATGGTAAATAAAGCTTTAGCCGGGTGCTGCCCCAATCACCGAGGGAAGTTGTAACCGGGAAGATTGTAAGGGAAAGTTTTACGGTAGATTTACTTTGCTAAGATTAATCCGCCGTAGTTTAATACCACCATTTGAATTCGCCATATTTAAATGACCAGGAAGTATGACGTCAGTGTGATATGTTATTTCCAACACAGGAAGTTTCTTAGGATTATTCTAGAATAAAAGTAGCTAATTGATGGGCAGAATAACAAGTATAAGCATTCGTTTTGAAAGCTGTTCTTATTCTGGGATACTTAGAATTCATTCTGTGTATTCTGTTAGTATATCTCAAGTGCACACCACGGGCGGGATCCTCAGAACCGATATGCACAAATCTAGGATTTGGATTTCTCAATATCTGATTAATTAGTCGATATTGCGATGTCTTAAGAATTAAGTGTTAGTCAAACCCAGTTGACTAATGATTTGCGGTGTAAGTCAGTCTCGGGGAACAGAATCCAGTCGTGCATGGGTTACATTTCCAGGACTAGCGCTAATTGGCTTTCTGTGGAACTGGGCCCAGATATACTTAGAGTGTGAACCGCAAAATGTGTCACACTCGATATTCGAGTACTCCTTTGTTGCCATGGGATCGCGCCCATGGTTGGTACTATACTTTACTCAACCAACCAGATTACAATCAAGTCAATTAGTGAAAAACAATACGTCAACACTAAGTTGGTCTCAAGTGCACTTTGATGTAAGTACACTTTGAGGTGCAGTTCGATATCTAGTGTGAGCCCGGGCCTGTAATATTTATATTCCTGAATGCGAACGCACCGATATACAATCCCTCTGAAAAGGCTGAAAGGCGTATGTAACAGCATTTATGGAGGCGTTCATTCCCTACTCTTGTTATTTCTCTACCGATTGTAGGCGAGAATGTAAATGCGTTCTTTACACGAGTCGCGGCCCTTACATTTGAGCAAGCTGTGCTGAAGGAACTGGATACCCAGAGCAGAAGGCAGCAGATCAATGGAACTCAGATCGGTGGAGGCGGGATAGTCAGTGAGTGTTGTATTAACTTAAAGAGCGCTTTCCATTAGTCGGGTAGGCCCGGCCTGACTTTTCGCACCCTACCCCTGTACTCATAAAAAAACTTGTGGTTGCTTGTTGATTTAGCGTTTTGAAGTAAACATAATAGTATATGTGTGTCTTTGGTTCATTTACTATTTAGGAGTGCAGCCGCGAGCCCGAGAAGAACGAGAGGCGAGACAGTCCAACAAGAGCTGCTGTGGAGGCCGTAATCTATGATGAAATCAACAGCAGCTGTCTTGGTGTCGTCTCATGTATTGCACCTTTGATGGGGCAATAGGTTCTAGATATCAGGGTTATCAGCATATAAGAAGAAGTGTGTATTTAGTATGTTATGGTAATGAGATACCATGCTGGAGTAGACAATACCAGGATGGAACTAACGGTCCCAAGATATGAAGATAGGATCGCAAGATGTATCGGTTCCATATATGGCAAGAGTAATTTATTGGGCGGTTGGCACCCTGGGATTCTTACAACTTTTAAGACCTAGTGATGGGGTGTAAGTTTCTCTTGATTAGTTTCTCACTCCCCCAGGCCCTCCTGATCGATCGTTTACTTTCCCCAGGCTCTCACGCTTTGCTCTCCCCAGGCCCTCACGTTCTGCTCTCCCCAGGCCCTCACGCTTTGCTCTGCCCAGGACCTCACGCTCTGCTCTCCACAAGCCCTCAAGGCCCCCTGATGGCTTCAGGCCCTCATTTGCATGGGCATTTGCCATTTAGAACGCCAGTGTTATTTTTTGTATACCTCACTGAATTAGATAAATACCCTGTAGAACAAATTAAAATCGAGTCCGTTCTCCTCAGCAAAGTACTGTGCGCCACATGTTAGTAAGCTAGATTTTCTGTTGTAGGCGATTACATGTGTTGTGAAAACTGGATAGATTGATGACTTCTAACTGTTTAAGTAGCCGTTGAGGGATATTAATATATTTTGTGATACAGAATATTTATTCTAAAATGGAATGTAAATAGTAGGAGTGAAGAAAACTAGACAATAAAGTGGTAAACTACTAATAAATTGTGAAGACTAGTTTCTCAAAACGTGTCGGCAAGTTGGCCAAATGATGGGATTGATCAACTAAAAGTTTAACCAAGATCAGTTTAATAATAATAATAATAATAATAATAATAATAAT
>JANVCK010235740.1:0-17504 GCA_026546655.1 Epizoanthus illoricatus | reverse complement strand
GTCCAAGCAGTTAGGTGTCGAAAATCTTGGAATAGGTAAGTTACTGTAAGATACCTAGGTACATACTGTTTTTGATCAGCTTTAAGTGATCTCAGGCATAAGCCATACCTAGGGTTGGACCAGTTGACATTTGAGGGGGGGGGGGGTGGAAGAATTGGTTAATGCAAGAATTTTTTTTCACTGGCCAGTGGTGCAGGCAATTTTTTAGTATGAAAAAGCTTTGCATGCAATTTTTTCCTGTTATTTCCTGTGATCGGTTGGAATTTTTTTCATTAATCTATGCATGCATTTTTTTGATGGCCATTCGTGTTGCATGGATTTTTTTACTGTAAAAGGCTTTACAGGAATTTTTTTCTCAAATCTTCTACCCCACCTCAAAAGTCAAATGGTCCACCCCTTAGCGAATTTGAACTAAGCAGTTTGAAAATTTAGGAAATATTTTAAAACTTTATTGATTTCATGTTACTCAGTATCAGCGCGCCATATTTTGAACAATCCTATGACCACATATTTTTAATTTTTCGTTTTACGAGACTGTTTCTCTAAAATTCATGGTCGGGGGGGAATAAAATAAAAAATATAAGTAAATTGTCAAATTATTTTGTTATTGCATGCATAGGGATAGGAGGAAGAAAAAACGAATTTTCTTACAAAATTTCGCAAAACTATTCTTACTCGTTTTAAATGTGAACTGAGTATTTATATCTTTGCACAAACTCCGAACTGGATAGTTACTGTACCTCAGGAAACTACAATTTATTTTAAAAATGGATAAACCATCAATCATCAATCAGTTGACGTTCAGTAATACTTTGTTTATTTGTCACGCATACATGTATCTATTCCAAAATGTGTACATTTCATTCAGGGTGTAGTCGGCAGGTGTGGCCAGGGGGTCTAGAGAGTGCGTCTGCATTTAAAACCACAATAATGCAAGACTTCCATTTCTCTGACTTGTGAAATCAACAATAAACTCCGGCTCGTGATTACAACATTTTGCGTTCTTTCTTCAACTGTGCATTAAAAAAATGTTCTAACTGTCTCGTTTTGTGGACAAATTAAATGAAAAAGATTCATCAGCAAAATTGCAAATCACGGAAGAACACAACGTGCACGAATTAATTACCTTTTAATATTGCGGTTTACAATGTCCCAAGGGAGGTCTAAATGTCCGATGCTACACAACCTCACCGCAAATCTGAAAGTTTGCTTATTATCCGTCGATGTTGCATGTCATGAAAATGCTGTGAAATACACGCCACTCATTTAAAATCAGTCAAACTGAAACAAGCGGTGTATGAATTGATTAACTATGATTTCTCAGCTAATATTAGGTCAGAATATGAGGGACAGATAAAAATAGCGTGTAATATTTCACGTTTTGTCAATTTATATGGCTTCATTCGCCGACCGCCATATTGGAGATTGTGTCAATCCAAAACAGAGCAGTTGTGGGTCTTTACTGTGCACTTGTGGAACAAACTATTGAACATTTCTAAAACGTTTCTCTTTGTCATGCATTTTCTGCTAAAGCTGGTTTGAAAAATTTAAATGCAGAAGAAATTACAGTGTTAAACCAAAGCGTGCCCTTGTTTTGTTACACAGGAAATCGGTATTTTCACAGTTCAATCGCTTTTATTTTTGATTAACTTACTTCAATGGATTTGATTTTGCACATAGGTAAAGAAAGGCTTAAGCGGGATATTCTCTGAAACTTTGAGCACAAATGAAGTTAGGAGTGAAAACATGCGAATTTTGTACAGATGCCATTTTGTAAACAAAAACCGTGCACATAGTCACAAGTGATGCTAATTGCACATGTTTCAGTTTCACATACTGGAAAACTCTGAATAAAGGCCGATTTAAATGGATCCAACATCATCCAACATTGTTGGATGCAACGATTATTGTTGGACTGTTTTGGATGGTGTCGGATCGAGAGTGTTCAAACGTAGCCAATTTCATCTGGCACGTTGGACGTTTGCGTGACGATCTTTCAGTACCAGGTCCCCAGACTTTGATTTTCTACCATGTATCACAGGCATCATCACCATTTCATTGTGCCAGTGTTTTCTAAATGATAACTTCTGTGTTTATAGTTTTAAGCTCAGTGCCATATTTGGCAAGTTTCTTGCTGACCTGCTGGCTGTTTGCTGCACACAGCTCACATTGTTGAGAGCCCACAAAGTGATCTACAAGGGCATGTGCACACAACTGGAAGCCAAGGCAACAACACTTTGGATTCGGTATCTGGATACTATTACAAAGTAATTTAAAACTGCTCTGTTTGGACGAGTGAGACATCATGCGAGGGAAAATATTGGATGAAAAGTTTGAACAAAATCAAACTTAATCTGACATTGTCCAACATGTTCCAACATGATGGAAAAATGGCTCTAACTTGTTGTGTCCGACGATGTTGGATGATGTTGATGCAACATGCTGGACTTTAATTTTGCCATACATTTTCATTATAAACATAGCATCTGTATGTGCATTTTGTAACATCCGTGGAGCTTTTTAAAGGTGTCTGCACTTAAAAAATAATGACCTTAACATTTTGTTTCACTAAAAGCAGTGACATTCAAGGAGAGAAGAAGGGGTATTCTGTAGTTTCCAAATCCAAAATTTCAACTATTTTTAAATTATTTAAAAGCTACTGGCATTTAAAAATTGGCCATTTTTGCCTTTTCCAGCATTCTGATTGGTCAATTGATGTCACATGACCTGTTGGAGCAAAATTCAAATTTCATGGGATTTTGCCAGTTTTAATCTTTAAGCTGAGAGCTCCAAACTTACATCCACTAGCAGAATCCTCTGACAAAGTTGCAAACTGTTAAGTGAAAAGTGACAGCTGTCAATCATTGGATAAAAATAGAAAATCACTTTTTTCTCAGTCAGTCTTTTCATATTTTTTTCAGAAATTAGTTGGTAAACAATGTTAACCTTTGTTTGGCCACACAGTTTCTGTCAATTGATGCAAAGTTACAGAGATAAACCAGAAAATATCCATACCCACCCCAACGGAGGGTCACTGGAAATTCCAAGGGGGTGGAGGGGGGTTCAGAGGTGTAAATTACCAAGGGTTATGGGGGTAAGAAAGAGAATACATTTCCAGAGGGTACAAGAGACAAGGGTCTCAAGTTTGAATGATTATTAAGTCTGAACTATCAAATATATTGATTTAATTAGTGAGGTGATAAAGAACTATGAAACCAAAGGTGTTTCAACGATTCCCCACATAGGTGTTTCAACTGATCACAGTCACCATGTCATTTTGCGTAACATATGGTCAAAATATATTGCAAGAAAGAAGGAAAATTAGCAAACAAAATAAAAGGACAACAAGAATAGGCACCTAATAAAGAGTCTTGAAAATAAAACAGGAAGAAAATAAAAAACACAATAACATGATTACACTGCTTATAGGATTTTCAGGCTAGCCCCTGTTTAGAACTTCCTTTCTTCCTTTCTTGTACATTTTTTGCAATAACTAATGGCAAACTTGTTACTTTTCAGTTCCTGCAACAATTGCTGCTGGTATGTATACCATAAACGCTTTAGTAAACCCCTCTAGTCATAAGCTCCCTGTCAAATGCTCCAATAATTAGTCCCCCTCCCTGTCAAATGCTCCAATAATTAGTCCCCCTCTAGTCATAAGCTCCCTGTCAAATGCTCCAATAATCAGCCCCCCTCTAGTCATAAGCTCCCTGTCAAATGCTCCAATAATTAGTCCTCCTCTAGTCACAAGCTCCCTCTGAAATGCTACAAGTCGACAATAGACCAGCAGAAGGTAGAGAAGATCTTCCAGCATGGGTCTGACCCATTAGTCTAAATTTAGACAACATGGGTTAGACCCAATTTAGACAAGGAGAAGACGGTGGCTTGAGACTGTGTTTCACTACTCTTCCGCCGGAATGCAACAGCGATGTGCCATAAAATCCCTCTATTCCCGAACCAATCTTGTTATGATTCGCAGTACAACTGGGGGAGAAATTTTATGGCCATGTCGTCAACAATTAGGATGGTGTCGTCGTTCAGCAGCTCCAGAACGTCCAGCCTAGACTTATCCTTCTGCACCGCTCATGACTGGTGGCCCTAATTCATGCCTACCATTCAAAATCTTTGGTGAATACAACATAACCTATAAAATGATTTTTTGTATTTCATATCACAAATGTACGGGGGAGGTATTTTGACCTCCACGATTCAGTTTCGGAAAGATCGATAATTATGGCAAGCAATTTGGCATGCAAGTAGTAACAATAGCTTTCTGTTATGTTGTTATCGTAACAGTCAATCTAAAATACATCTGCCTTATCGGTCGCTATCTTTACTTTGATATTTTGCTGATTTTCAAGACAACAAGTAAAAACGCTTTTGCAGGTAAGAAACAAAATAGATGATGAGAACTAAACAATGTTTCTTCAACGCTTCCCATTTTCTGAAGGTATTCCAAATTTGCGTAGTTTACTCAGTTGTAAGCCACTGATACGTGCATAACTCTATATAACACTAACACAACACTACACACCACACAGGTCCCACTTCTCCGGTCCATTGGCCAGCTTAATTTTTTTTCAAATATTTTGCATCGACCCCTTCTGCTAGTTGCGATGCGAAAAAATTGCCTGATGGAATCTGCGCATTAATGGAAGCAAGCTGTAGTTTCTTGGCGTTAGAGCCACTTAGAGACCATTTGTATATTACATGATGCTATGGGGGGTGGGATAGCCGGCGGGTCAAAACCTTCCAAAAATGTGTTACGCCTGGGAAAACATTTGCGCACAGCGTTACAAGGGGGTGTGGATGGGGTGTTAAAAAATGACCAAAATGCCTATGTAACATGCGAACGGCCCCTCATATGAACCTCCCCCAGATTTAGATATGTTGCTTTGCCTGCATCTACAGTTGAACCCCGCCACCTCATTTAACATACCTCATTACGCCACTTTTTTTTCCCGGCAAATACCCATACATTTGCTTAGAGGAAAGCCACCCCGTTATTGCGGCCAACGGCCACATTGTGAAATCCCGATGTGTATATTCCTATAAATGAAGGGGGCCAAGGTACTGAAATTTTTAGGACTTTTGGAGTTCACATACCATTTTTTGTTTTCTTCAGAAAAATGACCTTTAACATATTTGCAATAATGTTACAAGCGAGATTTTGCCAAAAAAATATTTTTCCCCGATGATTTTAGCATTATTTTAGAAGTACTTCAAATTTTTGGCTTTGTTTACTTTCCGTTACCATGGAAACGGCGTCCGTTTTTGCCCGGAAAAAACCCGATTTTGGAGCAAAATAAAAACATTCTCCGAGCCATTTCGTTTCCAAAGGGAACTGGGGCCCAGTTATTCTTTGCAAGGGACAAATGGCGTGGTTTTACATGAAGTACTACCCATTATTTGATCTCTCGTGTGTATTCACAAATTTGCTCGGCGCTTCACCAAAACTTTAACGTTCTACCATATTTTTCGATTCATTATGGGGTCGAGAAACAGATCAAAGCATAGATCACAAAGAAAAGGTTTTCCTGGGAATCGATATACACCCACACGACCAGATTCGACCAGTGAAAAAACAACAGCCGTCCAGTCTTCAACATCGGCAAATTCTTCAGCTGAAAACGCTCAGCCGAGCCCAAGCGCTTCAGCTAGTAAAGTGGATGCAGAGTTTAGTTGTCAGTTCCAACAAAATGACAAGAATGGCCCAGAAATTGAGCCAAAACTTGAGAAATCGAAAGTTCAATATCAAGCCCTACAGCGGCAAACCACGTGGGTACAGATTACAAGATATGGAGTGCCTTGCTGCTACTGTCTTCACTGCAAGTGTCTGTGCAGTTTGCAAAGAAGGACAGCTTGTTCTTTACGAAAATGAAAGCGCCCGGAACGGACTATATTCTCGGCTTTTCCTGAAATGTGACCACTGTGAGGAGACTTATTTGCACACTTCACAGCTTAGAGATGTGCCACGTGGTCGGTCAACAGTCAATCAGCTATGATGGAACATGGGCCAGGCGAGGGCATTCATCACATTTTGGAGTAGGGTTTGCTATCAGCACTAGAACAGGAAAAGTTGTCGATTTTGATGTTGACAGCAATTTTTGTGTAGGAGGATGGCAAATGTTGACCCAACTTCTGATGAATATCTTGTCTGGTATGAAAACCATACAAAGAGTGGTGACTGCAGTAAAAATTTTAATAAATCTTCTGCTGCCATGGAGGCTGATATTGCAGTCAAGATATGGAACAGGTCTGTTGAAACCCACAACATTCAGTACACGAAGTTTGTCGGTGATGGAGACAGTAAGGCCTACAACTCTGTGACTGAGTCAACCCCCTATGGCGAACATGTCAACACCGAGAAGGCCGAATGTGTGGGTCACGTACAGAAACGCATGGGAAAAGGCTTGCAGAAATTCAAGAAAACACTAAAAAATTGCCAGATGGAAAGGGAAAATGGAAAATATCCAAAAATATTATGGTATGGCCATTAGAAACAATGCAGGCAATTTAGATGGAATGGAAAATGCAGTTTGGGCTATCCTGTATCATTTCAGTGAAGTCAGGTAACCCTCAGACTCAGCACAAACACTGCCCCAAAGAAGAGCACTCGGTGCAACTGGCAACAAGATCAAGCCCTAAAGCCTGACAAGAAGACATACTCAGATGAAAATTGCTTGTCTGAAGTTTGTTTTGAAGCTCTAAAATCTCCGTTTACCAGGCTTAGCAACAGAAATCTTCTCTGCAAGTGCCTAGGGGGCTACACACAAAATAGCAATGAGTCAGTGAATTCTGTTGTGTAGACCAGAGCACCAAATCACCAGTATTGTGGACTAAGGGGCATCAAAACTGCAGCAGCAGCAGCTGCTTGCTACTTCAACGATGGGACAGTTTCGGAACTGAATCGTCTTTGACATATGAACTTGACAACAGCTGACCACACTATTCGTGCCCTAAAGAAAAGTAATGCTGTCAGGCAGTCCTACAGTGATGATAAAGAAATAAAATGGTCAGAACTTGCCAGAAAGTACAAAGAAAAGAACAAAAGTGGTGAGATTGCCAAGAATGGAGCCCAAATTTTCAAGGAGTGGTTACAAACAGAAGGAGTGGATCTAAATCGCTTCAAAACATAGTACATTTGTGGTGATCAGGCAGACCCAGATGGCATGGAGAATCACGCGCGAAGAAAGAAAAGGCGAAGTGCAGGTGAAGTCACTCTTCCAACAGAAATAACTACTGAGAAACTAAAACAAATTGCCAAAGAAAAGATCGAAAGTGTAGAGTACACAATTGGTGAGAGGATTGCTCCCAGGAAGGTATGTTATATTTAAACATGAAAATGACTTGCCACTTTCAATGTGAACATTAAATCACCAGAACAGAGTTTCTTAATTTTTACTAACTTGCAATACATGTATGTGCTCAGAATTTAGCTATGACAAAAAAACTTCCATAATTATATATATTTACCTGAATTTTCCTGGTCCTCTTTGGCTCTTTCATTCACCCCTGAAATAAACATTCATGTAATATTAGGAGGTTAGAAATTAAATCATGTTACAATATTTCAGAGGCGCCTGGACAAATACATTTCAGAGCCCCCCCACACACACACCAAAAACTTTCAAAGCCCCTCAATTTCTCCTCCTACACCTGGCTCCCTGCACCTTAAATAATAAATGGTCCCATCGACATTGGAGTTTCACAATGCGATACTGGAGTTTCAGACTGTGATATTTGAGAGTCACAATGTGGCATTGGAATTTAACAATGAGACTGATTTGGTATTGGGATTTCACAAGTCATGATGTGATATTCTAGTAGTGTGACTCAAGTATCACATTGTGAAATTCCAATGTCACATTGTAAACTTGAACACCACACGCGAAAGTGGAATTTTGGCGGAGATATAATGCCATACTATTCTACCTTAACATTACAAGCATAATTATTGCAACAAATAATTATAAATATTTCCATTGCAGCATGAAAGATTATACTCAATAAAGAATTGCAAGTGAAAAAGGTTGACTTCGTAATTGAAGGAAGGTGCCATTGGAAGAAATTAGAAGACACTTGCTGAACATGCATCACGAGACTTCACAGCAATTAATTGACAGACTCAAAGAATTACATGAATACAATCACAGTGACGATTTGAGTACTGAACAAACTATACAGCCAAAACAGGAAAAACAATTGACTTACAAAAGACTATCGAAAAACCAAACATACATTTCATTGCTCGGTATAGCAGCTCTGATGCTGAGCAAATTGCTTACAGTGAGACGAGAATGTCCTGCATCCAAGACACTTCACACAGATTAGAAAGTACGGATAGCAATGAAATTCTGGATACTTCAAGATTTTTTCATGGTGACAGCCCAGCAAGGCAGTTTGACAGTGGCCAGCAGAAAGGTGGTAACTATTTCTATTACTGTGGTGCCAAGCAAAACGAGTGGATGACTTGGCTCATGTCCAGTGTTGGCCCCTGGTCTCCCTGCAAGAGAGAGTGAAGACCTGCATGAAACCTGGCAGTGTCAAGATCAAACACTCTATTGCACAAATCAAAGTCCCTCAGTGGTCTGGCCAGAGAGCAGCTGGAACAAGAACTCGCTGCAAGGAGAATTTTCTCTGGAAAAAGCAAGCAAGAAATTTAGGGTCTTTTGGATGAAGAGATGCATGGCATCCAGAGAGTCCCAGCCCTACTTGTCAACATCCCTCACAGGCCAGTAAAAGATGTGTGCCTTGAAAAGTATGAAATTTTGCCTGTAGAACCTCTGCATGACATTGGCCATCACATCAAAAATGTTTTTGCAGAGCTTCCACATCAACTTGATGCCAAAGAGAAAGATGCTTTCAAGAAAGTATAGCCTTACGAGGAAAAGAGAGCAAACGTGGTGTTGATTACCGGGCAGCACTTGTTAAAACAGCTGCATATCTACAACAGAATCGCTTAGTATCTGAGAAACCACTAGAGGATTTGGGCACACTCACTGAGATGCAGAGAATTCTCTACAGTTCGGATGAGAAGATAACTCCACATCTAATTCTCAGGTACTACAATCACTCCTGGTACCATGCTATCCTCCTCAAGCAGTTTGTTAAACAACCAAAGAAACTCACCTTACGCAAATTGTTTGGTGTTTACTTTCATGTCACTGCTCATGGAGGACTCATGCTCCGTCTCTTATCTGGCCAGTCTGCCAATGTTGAAGAAGAAGAAAGAATCTTCCACCACATAAAGGGAATAACGAAGACAACCAGCAACTATAGCAACACTCAAGTTATCCCCAATCTCTTCTTAAGACTTCTGGCAGATGATGGGAATGCAACAAGATGTAGAGAAGCAGCAAAGCTACATCAGCACCCTCTCACAGTCCCTTCCACCACTTCAGAACACCCGCATCCCCATTGTCACCATAAAGAAATATTCAAGAGAATGACAGGCCCATCTGATGCAGATCAGTGATTTCCTACTGGAAGGAGAAGATGTTTGGTGGAGCAGAGATGATGAGGCAATTGATCTCTATGATATCAGCTCTCACCATTCTCCTCTGGATGCTGGCCCACAACTGCATCACTTCAGATCAAGTTCCTTCCCCAACGAAATAGCTCACTTAAAGCAATGCTGGGATGAATGTCACATCATACGAGTCGATCAAGAGGATGGTACTACCAAGGTTATTCACACTAGTTTCTTTGGAGATACACGTACGCCCAGCACCAGCCACAGCCCTAACAATGACGTCCATTCTCATGACACACATTCAGCTGATACCGGTGGCACACATAATCCTACCAGTACATGCACTACAGTAGACCCTAGCACAACCACTGAAAATAAACATGAATCACTTGATCCTGACATTGGTGAAGAACCCCATATACGAAGACGAGGTGATTAACCTTGTGCCAGCAGCGGAAGTTATTGAGTTGAGTAAGCCAGATCTGATTTCACAGAATTCTCATCCATCCACATCTACAAGTATTTTATCAAAATCTCAAAATCATACTTCCCAACAACCTTGGAGCAAGAAAACACCCCATCAGAGCAAGTTCAGCCAAGGCCAGAAAGAGAAAGTTTCCATACATCACAAGAACTTCCTGAATGAATCAGAACCACCAATACAAGAACACTACCAACTACAAACTCGCCTTGAGAAAGCATTACACATTGTACTTAACCAAACACCAGATGTGGAAAGAGTTGACAAGCAACATCATCAACTGAAATGTTTGAAGAAAACAGGAGGGTGCAATATATAAATGCAGTAGAGCACTACAAGGATACCCTAGCTCCCATTTAGGTACAGATGCTAGCAGAAAAAAGCCAAACTGGAGAAACAACTAGCAAAATGGGAAAAAGAATATTATCTAAACAATGGCTTGAATTCACCTTCCTATGAAATCATGAAAGTTGACAAAGAGGCTTCAGTCCTTCTAAAGAAAATTAAGTATGCAGAGGCATTACTTAAGGAGTAGAACATTTCATTTTAAGAAAGAATATAAGCCTTGGGGTTGAAATCAGTGATCAGGTTTTGTGGTTTTAATATAGCAATATTTAAACTCTCTCTATTTCAGAGTCAAAATCATGAACAGTTAGAATACGTTTGGTGTTGGCACAATTTAACAAGCAAAATCAACAATGTTATTGTGTAGAGGACTGAAAGGTTTTATCAGTGCTCATTTACAACTGTAAATATTGCCAGTAGATCCTTGACATTTCATACTTAGTTTCAATGAATAATCAAACAAATTTTAGTATAAGGGGCATACACAGCTTCAATATCCCTCTCAGGCACACCCTGGGCATTTGACTGATTGCCATGCCTACATAAGGGTGGGGAATTTGACACCGAAAGGGAGGGGTGGTGGGGAATTTGAACAAGCTCTCTCAATTTCATATTGCGTGCCTCATGGTTTTCTTGATCAGCTATTGAATCCCATCGAGATCATGGCAAAATTAAACAACTTCTGAGGAGAAACTTTGCCGCTTATTTTAAACACACTACATACAATGATGGGAAAACATATAATTATCAATAATATATGAAGTTTTGAAGTCAACTCCATTTTAATCTTTATTTACGGAGACACTTTTTGTGGGATGCTACACTCTCTCGTCAGTGAATAACAATTTCGAAGTACTGGGGGTGCGGGCATTTGATCACATACAGTAATATTACTTTGGAATGGGGCATTTGGATAGCCTTTTTGGCCTGGGAGAGGGGAATTTGAACAACCCAAGCTCCAAAGTTCAAATTTCAATTTGACTGGTACACAAAACTGAAACAAGTAGTGTGTGTAGGAAGGGGAGGAGGTTGTAGAAGAATAAATTATTACTAAAGCTCAGCCAAATTTGCTAATTGTACAAATATATTTAAATAATCCTGGCAGATCAACAATGCTTTACTTTCATGTAAATTGTAAATGCATTTCTTCTGTCAGAGTTCTGAGCTGTATGTATCTGGTGGTCAAATTTTATGGTGGAAATCAATTTACATATTACCAAATTATATTACAGACTGTTTATGCAAAACGTCATAGACTCTTTTCATTGCAAATTATCATTCAATTTAAAAACCCACACACGACAGCTTCAGAATAAATCTCTATTAGGAGACCATGTACACAGTGTTCATACCCAAAGCCGTTTCACTAGGCCAAAGAGCACGTTTTGCGTGCTATACCGTGCCTCACCGTTGCACAAGGCATGCTATCACTGTGCACAAGGCACGCAATTATCGTGCACAAGGCACGTAATAACCGTGCATAGAGCATGCTATGTATACACATCGTGCCCTACAGTTTAGAAACAAAACAATGTACTATGTGTGCAATGTGATTTCAAACACGTACTACTTATTAGTATGTCCGGACGGCCCGCCTTTGTATGATTATAGATGAACAACTGAACATTGTATTTACTGTTAATTATCATAATGTTTATGTTTTCTCTTGTTCAATTGTAAAATATAATACATATACAATAACACAACGTCGATATGAAGTAAGGACTATTTACTGAAGACTTTAAATTTCGCCAAATTTATTTAGTCTCCAGTACATGGTCCCGTCGGGATGTGATAGCGTCGTCCCGCTGGGTTTCACATCACAAAGATTACCGTGCTTTTCTTCGACTGCCCTGGGGGGGCTAGGGATTTTCGTGCCCCCCCCTTGGAAGCCGTATTTTGCCCTGCCAGATCCTCCACTCTCCTCCCCGCAAACAAAAAACGGTTGGGAGCAGTTATAGACCCCAGCCGGTCGCGTATGGGTCATCACAAATTGGGATACTGGAAACTATGACGTCACGGTACAGCTGTGTTGGTCGCGTGCAGTTTGCGCGAGTAGAGAGACTGGGTTCAGAAAGTAACGCGGGACTGGGGGGTTTTCCCAGGAAACCCGTTGGCGGCAGCCATTGACCCCCATCGCGCCTCCCAGCAGGGTTTGTCTGGCAGAGCCAAGCTTGATTACTGTAGTATTGAAGAAAAGCAATCTTCATATATCTAAGGTACAATGAAGGGTAAAAACACGTGCTCTTAGCTTACGATTGGGGAGACAATGCTCTGTGGCAGGTCGTGCCTTGATGAGTATTGCAAGGTCCACCTCGCTCGTCTGAGACAAGGACCTGGCACACGACCATGCAAGGTATGCGGCAAAGGTGTCAAGAATAAGTTTGAACTCTGTCAAGACCACGGTTATCATAACACTAGGATGCGTGTTTGGCAAAGAAGACATGGGACTTTCAGGGCCGAGGTTGAATGCTTGTCGGCCATCGAAATTCCTATTTAGACTGATACTATCGGTTGCATATACCAATCGATATGCCCGATGCACAAATGCAAACTACTGTCTCTCTGTGCGAAAGCGCATTCCGTGTTATGCAAAGACACTATACGGCTGAGGCTACACTAGAGCTGCCATGGAAGCTTCACACTGAGCTTGAGAGGTGTCAATCCGAGCCGGTGAGGCTTACGTTCGAACAGGTTTTGATTGAATTGAAAAAACGTGCTGATGAGCAGCAGTGGTTCGTCGACGTTTTCGATAGGGGTCGACGTATCCCTCGCTACATGGGCTTGGCTGTTTTGGAGGGGGCCACGACTTCAGGGGCGATGAGGCTGACTTTGGGGACGATGATGATGGTTACTCCTGGATACGTGAACTCAATAACACTACCACAAACTCGGGACCCTGGATATACGAACGTCGTGTCTGAGAGATCGAGAGGGGCACCTGGATTATCGATGTGATACCACATTGCTCTATACAATGTAACTTATAATGTGCATATCCATGTTTTTGGCTGTCGAGAATAGAGGGCTTTTGCTGAGGTTGATCGAAATTTCATTTAGACTGATCTTATCAGTTATATATATCTATTTAATAAAATGGATGCATACATTGAAGAGCTACTAAATGAGATGTCCGACTCGAGGGCACCCTCTACTCTCACAGCTATAGTCCATAATATCCTGGACGAGGACATCCCCAAGGATGTCAAACACAAGCTGCTCATGCCGCTAATTCCGGCAAAAGCACGTCAACAACGCAAAGAGACCGAGGCTCCCAAGACGGCCGAGCCTTGTCTTGAATTCGACCCACTCCTCCAGCAAGATCCTGAAACCTTTACTGATGGACAATACTACTCCCTATTCGTTGGTGGTTTCCATCGTCGATTTCCAAACGGTGAGGCAACCATGCTAGGACGGAGCATCACTCCTGAGACCTACAAAGAGATTCGTGAACTAGGTGAAACTGGTCTCGTTGAACTGAAACCAGTCGTGCGCGGCCCCGATATTGATGAGGACGGTTCAGTATGGTGGGTTTCTCACGAACGCGAGGCCCTGAGAGGAAACGTCCTTCTGCTCGAAATGCTGAAAACGTTGGTCCCCAATCAGCGCTACAGGCTCTTTACAGTGGTCGGTAAGGCGCCTACCGAACCGCTAGCACCAGTGTCAGAGGAGGAGGGGAGATCAGAGCATAAGATAGGTGGTGCATTGGTCAAAAGAGGAGACGAAATTACCATTGGTGCTATGAAAGGCATAGACAGTGGCATCTGGGAAAAAGGATGCGAGTACCTGGTCTATGTTTGTTACGAACTTCGTCCGCTCCCAGAGCAGCAAGGAGACCCCGGGCCGATGTACATGCCTAAGGACGAGAAAGACTTTGTGAACTGCATTGTTCAATTTGTCGCTGATTATCTCCGAAATCGATGCACTGCTCGCTCCTTGGGCCTTACTAAAACACGATGTAGTGCACTGGAGAAGTTTGACGAGAGGCTAGCAGTCCCAGGATGTAAAAAGGAAGATCTCTTTGAACTTGAAAAGAAACTAGAAGTCAAGCTCGTAGCTGTAGATGCCCTTGGTGACACCCTCTGGGATTCTGGTAGGTATGCTAAAACCATGCGTATAACTGTTCTGTGCGATAACCATGCCTGGGCGGAATTGCCCACCCAGTCGCCGCCGATCAAGAGCGTACGCGCACTCGATCCTTGAGCAGAAGACAAGCTCAGCGGGCTGTACAAAGAGGAGCCCATGACGACCACGAGATTGAAGGCGCCCGAGGCAAAGATCCACAAGGTCTTAATCTGCTTTGTCGCCTGGGCAATCCCCCGAAGCTCACAAATGTGGCTTTGTAATCACGTGATTGTCACCTACGATGGAAGACTCTTTCGCTCTGAAAGAGACAGTGTTGCTATCGACCGTGCTTTCATGGATGAAACGGCACATGATCCCGAGTGGCTTTCAGAGAGCAACCCAACATATAAAGAGTACGAGGAGGCAACACACTCTATGGGTGGAGCAATAGGTTACCACTTCATAAAGTGGCTGGCCAGAGAAAGTATTCGCCCCACTCCCCCCAAGTATCAAGATGTTTGGCAAGCAGCACAGGTTGAGTCGAAGGTGTGGAATAGCAGCGAGGACTTTGGCAAGCAGAATCATGCCCATATTGACATGCGCGCAGCCTATCTCAGCTGTGAGGATAGCGTATTTGGTGGTGCATCGGATGCCATGGACCTGGTTCAAAAGTATGGCTTTCCTACGAACATTAATGGTAGCGCGAATATTGAGGGATTGCCCTTAAGTGATGTCCTTCAGCTCACTGGAGCAGTGCAGCTGTCTGAATGGGAGTTCTCAGCTGAATGCCATCCTTACACGTCTGGTCGTATAGGAGAACACTTGCAAGAAAATGATGGCTGGATCACGATGCCCGAACTGAAGGATCTGCTCGAGTCTGGCGACATGACTAAAGCAGAGGTGCGGGAGATCCTTTACAGTGTTGGGGTAAAGGACACTATCAACTTTCCCTACGCAGTCGGCAGGGGTGAGAGGGATACCCTTTACCCCGCAGGACGAGACCTCGCTGTCCGCTTCATAGGGAAGTGCACCAGGCATGGGGACGAGTCCTCCATTGTAGTGCACGACCCTAATGAGGTGGCCTATCTCACGAACCTCCTTGCGGGAAATGACACCCTGCTCAACTTTGAGCATGCCGATGGGGCGCACCTGATTCAGTACAAGGACGGCAAGCGTCGCAGCCAGTGGTACCATATCAGGGCATTCGTCTTGGCTTACACCAATATAGCCCTGTGCCGGATGCTCAGGCACTTCCCGAGCGAGGACGTGCTCAGAGTTTGCACCGATGCGATATATGCCAAGCAAGTGCTCAACGAGGTAGACGCTCTCCTGGTTGAGCGGAGCCTGCGTTACAGCCAGTGGCGGCACAAAAAACCGGGGTACGAGTGGAGACCTGAGGTGGCTTGGGATGTAAAGCTCAGTGGCAGATTGTCAGAAACCAAAGCCAGCACTGCCCCACCACTCCCCTCGGATCTCAAAGCAGCGGCCTCAGTGCGCATGTACCTCGCAGGTCAGGGGGTAGTTTGAAGACTACCTGGGCAGTTGAAACATTTCGGTTGCAGAAGCTTGTAGTACTAGTCCCGGAGCATGACGTGGGGGAGAAGCATCGCAAGGACAAACGGATGGGCCTCAAGCCCGAACAAGTGCAAACGATTGATCACTATTTGTGCATTCCTTTCGGGAAACCTATCGAGGATTGGGACCCGACTGCCCTTGGGCATCGACTAGATAGTCTAGCTGAAGTGATCATTATCGACGAATGCTGTAAAGTGCCTACGAAAAAGCTCAAGGCCATACTCGATTATTTGGATCGCCGGACATCTCAGGTCGTCTGTGCAGGTGATTGAGGGCAAATCCCGCGATGGGGCGATAAAGAAGGACCGCATGCGATGCTGGAGGAGTGGGTGGTCCCAGCCAATGTTTGTGTCTTTACTTCGGATTATAGATCCCTCTGCGAGGTGTGTGGATCCCCATGGTCCGTCTGCGCCTGCTCGGACGGGCCAAGGTCGGCACTGCACACTGTCAAATCTCGGATGTGGTGCAAGTCGGATACCGAGCAGCTCCGGGTCTTCTGTGATCATATCTCAGAGGAAGCGTTCGAACAGGCCATACAGAGGACCACGCCTGAAGACACGTGGATCTGCTCTACGAACGATCTGGGTGGGCAGGTCCAGACCAGCCTGCTTCGGCATCACAAAACCAACTATCCAAATCTCCCAGCCAAGATACGCTTTGACCCAGACGACAGCATTACCCACAGATACAAGAAGCAGGGTCAGCCAATAACCATACCGGGGAGTTGTGAAACGGTGAAAGCATACAGGGGGACGATCGTCTTGGTATCGCTACGCGTAGTCGAAAAAGGTCTGCCCCTCGAGTGGAAGTATGCGGGCTGGGGGATGGTACACCGGGTTCAAGGCTCCACAATTAAGCCCCCAACCAGGCTGTTTATTGTGGACCACAGTCTCAGTGGTTGGGTGACAAATGCGGTTTACACCGCAGTGTTTTGCGTGCGTCTGATGGATCAACTCGTGTGCGTCCTGCCTCCGAACAATGCTCCAGGACAACTGATCCCGACAGAACTTCAACTGACACCTAATGAAGAGCTCATCACCGCAAGACTGAAGCGATACACGATAGAAGGCAGGCAAATAGGATGCACCAAATACACGGGCACATACCATGTACTCACTGTCAGTCACGTCCTGGACATGATCGCAGACGCGGAAAAGAAGTGTACTGTGTGCCAGAGCCCGCTTCTGCTCCAGGGTTACACGAAATGTCATCCACAGATTCTGAGAGGCCATGTGCTTGAGCCTGTCGCTTTGGGCGATGAAGTCCCGGAGCCGCTCTTGGCCCTCTCAAAAGAGCTCAACTGCCTCGTGGTACTTCTCGAGGGCCCGGTCGTGTCTTTCTTTCTCGGCGAGGGCCTTGGCAGGGTCGTCGCCCGACAAGTAATGGGCTAGGTAGTTACCTCCGATAAATGAGGTCGCGTTCAGAACAACTTCTCCCACCATAATTGCAGCACTAGTAATGTCTTTTTTCTACATGGCGCGAAGCAAGGATTGGAAGCCTTTCCCAGAATCCTTTATGCTTTGAAGCCTCACTTTCGTGCAAAGCGGTCAGTTGAAGGTGGAC